>APFE030992444.1:0-35811 GCA_000404065.3 Pinus taeda | reverse complement strand
AATGGATTATGGCTTGTGTTTCATTGACACATTTGGCGGTGATAATTAATGGTCATTCGTCAAAGTTCTTCCAGACACCTAGAGGGATGAGACAAGGGTGTCCTTTGTCCTCTATTTTGTTTTTTATTATGATTGATGGTCTTAGTGGAAGGATATGGGACGCTAGGTTTAGGGGGATTATCTCTGGAAGTAAGCTATCTAGGCTTGTGACTTTGTGTCATTTGATGTTTGTTGATGACGTTATTGTGTTGGGGTAGGGAACATATTTATAATGACGAGCCTTTTTCCACATTCTGGGTGCTTTCAGGGATGCATCTAATTTGGTTATGCATTCTAAGAAGTCTTCCCTATACTCATTAGTCCAAGAGTCATTTCCTGTCAAGGAGATTGCCACCCACTTTGGGGTTAAATCATTTCCATTGGATGGTGGATTTCGATACTTGGGTTTTTTCATTAAAACAGAGAGGCACTCGATCAGTGACTAGGAGTGGCTGTTGTTGGAATTTGAAAAGAGGCTAGAAACATGGACCAACAAATGGCTATTTCTTGGGGTAAGATTAGTTATGATAAAGGTAGTGCTTCAGAGCATATCAATTTACTGGATGCACATTATTTGACTTCCAATTATAATTATTCATAGTATCAAGCCCATCATGGTGAACTTTCTTTGGTTGGGTGTTGGAGATAAGAGAAAGATTCATCTTGTAAATTTTGATGTGATATCTAAACATGTGTCTATGGGCAGGTGGGGTGTTATTGATTTCTACATTTTCATTTAGGAATTACTGATAAAAAACCTTTGGAGGCTAGTCAATGCAGAGGGGATTTGGAATCAATTAGTTAAGAGTAAATATTTAAAAAAAAAAACCTTTGTTATTATGGATTACAGTGTGTGCCCTTGCCAAAAAGGAGGCATCGTTGATTTGGAGAAACATGGGGAAAATAATCCCCTGGTTCATGAGTAATTAATATGGATTGTGGGAAATGGACAACAAGCAGAGATCATCCTAGCATGCCCAAATTATACACATTATCTCCTCCACTTATATTTTTCCTACACAATAGGGGTGTATTTAAATTAAAGGATATCATTGTGGACGAAGGGTTTGGATGCTAATGGAAAGAGGTTGCAGGTATTAGACTTTTAGGTGTCCTGGATGTGAAGTGAGGAATAATGACTTCTTCTGAAGTCATCTGGTATTTGCATTTTTGAAGAGGCTGATCGCCTCACTTGGAATGGTCCAATGGCCAAGGGGAAACTCATTGTCAAAACATCTATGCTTATTTATCTCAGGGGTAGGCTATAGATCCAATATTTGGGTGGTTACAAGCATCATGGAATTGGGATATTCCACTAAAATTGATTTTTGGCCCATGACAAAATCCTCACGTGGAAAAATCTACTTAAGAGAGGTTTTATGGGACCTGGTAAATGCGCACTTTGTATGGTTTCATCTGAGGACACTTGCCATATTTTCTTATAGTGCTCCTTTTCTATTTCAGTTTGGAAGGAGGTTGTTGCTTCTATCAAGATTTCCACTATGCGGGAACAATCCTCGGTGGTTTATGTCTTGCTAAGTGGTTCATGGAGAACAAGGTATATAGAGCCTTCCCTTTCTATATCATGTGGGGAATCTGGAGGACACGTAACAGTCTGATAATTGAATAGAGGAAGTCATTCGTGAGGGATACTTGCATCATGATTACATCTTACTTTCTTGAGAAAGGCCAGGTGGTCCATAAGTAGGCCAATAGATGCATTTTTATGAAGGATGCATGCTAAAGATTCTTAGTTAGATTTTTTGATGGGGTTGCTCCACAAGGAGTTTGCAATAGTGAGATGTTGATTTGCTTGATCCTTCATGATTTCTATAATTTCAAGTGGGGCATCCTTTATTGTGCCAAGTGGATGGAAATAGAAGAGATATATATTTCTGGAGACTTTAAGGTGATAATTGATTGGGAAATCAATGATCATCTCTACAGGCCCCTGCCCTCTCCCATTGGATGATGAGGATTGGGTCATTATATTCAACATTTCTAAGAGTCTATGTCTCCCACATTTACAGAGAACAAAATGTTGAAGAAGACTCATTATCGAAAGAAGGATGCACAACGTCATTGGATAAGATTCATTTTTAAAGTTTCTCTAAAGGAACCCTTTTGCAGGATGGTCACCTGGTAATATGACATGGACCCTGTATTTCTTTGGTTTGGTTATGCATTGTATGGAGGAATGGTTTCCCTTTTTCTCCTATATTTTCCTCGGCAATTATTAACGCTGCGTTGAATGCCCTTTGTATTTTTTTTTTCGTTTTTTTCGGGTGACATACTACATCAAATGTTAGTTTCCGGATCAGAGGATATTTTTTATGGTTATCTCTGGGTTGTAGGAGATTTACATCCACTATATGTTGCATCTTTATGGTATGATACTTACAATATTTTTTGTAAAGATACCTGAAAGGGGGAGATAGTTTCAATCAGATCCAAAGTTTTTGTAATTTTTTCATACATGAATGGAATATTGGATTTCTCTCTTCTTTTTTTTTTTTCATAGTCCATGCGATTTGTGAGGGGGTAGGGTGTTGTGATAGTAAGAGCACAGGGATAAAATGAATGATTTCCCTGATTCGATCCAACGAATTGGTAACCTTTAAAATGTGAAGTGCATGAAATATTTATAGCATAGTGATCAAATTTGAATTCAAATTCGTTTCGACACGAAAAAAAAAAATCCATCTATTTAAAATTCAATACGAAAAAAATTCGAGAATATACAACTTAATATGATTAACATATTAATATTTTTTTTCAAAATTTAGAAAAATTAAAGTGAATGATGCTTATATTAATTTTTTCAAAAAGAAATCATTGAATCATTTTCTTATACTTCTTTCCAACATTCACTTTGCATGTCTATATAAGATTATCCAAAAATAATGAATCACAAAATGCATCAAATTTATTAGTATTAGGGAGTGAGAAAAATGTAAATAAATTTAATAACATAAATAAAAAAACTTGAAATATGAAGTTTAACATAGAGAATGAGACAACGAATATTAAAGGTTGGTTTAAAGTGATGCCACATACCAAAAAATTTATGCCCCAATCACTATTCCTACGGGATCTAAATTTATTTAACAATTAGTGTGTGCACAAATTATCCTTGTGTAGACAAAAATGAACCTCTAATTGAATTCCATACCACTGATCATCTCTTTTATAATGGACTTGCAAATTATCCTTTATGCAGATAAAAATGAACCTCTAATTGAAATCCACACCACTCATCATCTCTTTTATAGTAAACTTAATAACTATAATAATTACTATCATAATAAAAAAAATAAAAAATTAAAAAAATGAATATAAATTTTAAATTTTTTTATTTTTTTAAATATACAGACTTCTCTACAATATTTTATTTTAAATACTTTACTGTTAATACTATAATTTTTAATAAAATATCTATAATCTTTTTATATAATTATTTTTTTTTTACACTTATATTTTCAAAAGAATTTTTGAAAAACTATTTTCCATTTTTTTTAATATAAAACTTATTATGACTCATCATTTTTATTTTTTAATAAAAAATTTCTCCAAATTTTAATATAAAATTTCTAAAAAGCCACTGTTTTTCATTCTTTTTAATATAAAACGCAACGTCAATCATCAATCAACGTATTTTTCCACGCATCAAATCGTGCGGGCGAAGTTAAAGGCGAATTTGGTAACTATGATTATAAAGATAAAGAAAGGTTATTCTCTTCTTTGATTTCATCCAATAAACCGATGGCCCCAAAACACTTAATCCACCGGAGAAGTCATTAATGATCGACAAAAAAAAATGGGAGAGAAGCCTAACTGTAATTGGATGGAATAAAATGAATAAATTTCAATATATAATATTAAAATATGAAAAATATGTAAATTTTCAAACATAAACACAAATTAATAATAATCAAACTATAAAACAAATATGTATAATAAACACACCAAACCCGGTGTAAATGATACATATCCATAGTCCAACATGTTTTAAGGGTAAAGAAATGTGTTAATGGTATTCATAGTTAAGGAATTTAGAGTTTTGTGTTTTGAAGAAATCACATGAATAATCTTTGTCGACGCGTTTCGAACCAACTAATGTGATTCTAAACTAATTTAGCCAAAAATTCTCAACAACGGTATTCACGGTGTCAACCTGAATTTGTTTGTAGATGCATTTGGTCCAGTGGAGATGAATTTTAAGTCCCAATAAAGATTTCCCAGGTTATTTATGGAGTAATTAGCCAGTGAAAAGGTCTGCAAATGATTATATCAATGAACAACGCAGCAAACACTATGGAGAGGAAAAATGGAAAAGCAAGCATGGTACATATAAACCATTCGTATTATTCATGGTAAAGTCAAATTACAAGATGAGATCTAACGGATAAAGAAAATATGGTTGAATTTTTTTTCCGATAAACTCTCACCACTAACAAACAAAATCTAAAACATTATTCCCAGGGACAATCCTCACGGATCAAACACACCCACAACAGGAAATGCTGCATCTCATTTGCGAATGAGAAAGGCTCCAAGCAGATGACCTCGATTGCGCGCGTATTCCTGGCATTTGGCAGTTGCCCTCTTTTCAATCCTCAAGAACAATTCATCCGTTAATACATCTGAACCCAACTGAGCCCTCACCAGATTCTCGAACGCTGCCCTGTAACTGTGTGATACCATCCTCCCGAACATCTCCTCGTCATTGTTTCTCACCTCTGAAATTGGATGCGCAGGGAACCCACTGAGCAGCTTCACTCTCTCCACAATCTCAAACGATTTCTCCATTTTCACTATGCTTTCCAACTCCTCAACATTTGGGCAGAAGAGCGGCAGATTGAATGAATCCATTTTCTCCTTCTCAATCATTCCCTGCACCTCTTAAAATCCATTAAATTCCTTATAAATTATATTTAACATTTACAATGCAGTGGATTCCATAGAAGAAGAAGAATATATTACCTGATTGATAAGCTCTTCAAACGCAGCTTGCATGTGATGAGCAATGTATCCTATTCCTCCTTGCTCTTTTATGTCCTTGGAATTACGGCCCACTAGGCATAGGAACATGCATCCTCCGCTTACCATTTCCACTGCCCGTGCTGTCAAAAATGAAGAAAAATCTTTGCGAAATTGGGAAAGATAAGCAGCACCCACTTCATCGGTGGATATATAAACTGCTCCTCCATTCCATGCCGGAGAATTTTTGTCTACAACGCTATCAGGAATCTGCAATACCATTTTGACTCAATTAATTTGTGCAGTACCGTTGGCAATTGAAAGTTCACAAACGACTTCACGTAAGTTGGGAAATGAAGGTTAGTGAGAGTAGGGAAGGAGGAGATGAAATTCGATAAGAACGACATTGACCCAACAAAAAACTGGGTCGGAAGATGCAGGGAGGATAATACAAGTGTGTAGAAAGAAGTGAGATCATAAAATTAACGAATGGGATCGTCATCGTCATGGTGGGTTAAGGGTGTTGGAAGCATGGGATCGTCATCGTCATCGTCATCGATATAATATACCATCAATATATATATATATATATTTTCTTTTTTGGTGATTTAAATGATAAAAGTTCATTTGATTGTACGTAAAATTGCTGTACTTCCATGTCGAAGGTGCCGGGGAATACCTGCGAAAGCCAGTGAAGGCTGCTGGAAGAGTGACAAAAATGGAGGCTCTGAGCTGGAAAAAGTCTTTTGTAAAACGATCCGGAGACCACTGTCGCAAAGTAAGATCTTGACGCCGGAGGCTCACTGAAATTATGCTCGCTTTCATTCTTCTTGTGGGCGCGGTCTGCTAATGGATCATGCGGAGGCAGCGAACGAAGGAGGGAGTTAAAATCATTGGAAGGAAGATCAACAAAGTTAACTTCAAATTCCGGCACCTCCACACAATGAGCACTGCACGTTGCTTGTACGGCATGGACGATGGTGTCGGCGACAATAAGTGTGTTAACTCCCGTTGCACACCCAAGATCTGCAACACGAAACACCCCATCTCCTCCTTTCAGCTTTTCAAAACTCATACGTTCACGGATTCCATGCTCCATAATAGGCTTTATCACTTGTATCACTTTCAACTGCAATTGTATCTCCAAATATTAATAAAATGGATGACACAAACTACAATACTCTGACAAGGGATTTAAGTGGGGATCCATATTCTTATATAAGTTTCAAGAACCGATGATTATGATTCAAGGAGAGAGAATTAATTGAAATAGGACGTACCTGGCCGCTAAATAAAGAAACGTGAGCATAACTTGTATCTCCATCTCCGCCCTTCATACCCAGCACATTCTCCAGTGATTTCACTCCCTCCATTGCAAATATTGGATTGCCTTTCCTGCACATGTACAGCACTTCCAAATATCTCTCTCTCTCACACTGAGAAGGAGTTCATGTGATGCTAGGAAACACGATGTAATGCGGCTTATTTATAGCGGCGACAATCGAAATACAATTAGAACTCAACAACTCAAGACTTCCGTGCCGTGTGAGCGACGGATCTTTTTTCAGCTCATTCCTTTGTTTTCCATCTCCTTCCAGAAATTTTGAAATTGCAGTCGACTTAATACTTTACGCAGGTATAGATCCAATAACAGGTTTATGGTGTGGAATGTGTGGCCCGATGAACATAATATTATATGACTCAGATAAAGAAATGCTTACCTTAATCTACAAAATGTGAAAACACCGACGTTCAAATTTGCTTGGGTATCTTTGGATTTGACTGGGTGATGGTGCTGGGACTTGGGCCGGCACTGGTTTTATTTAGTTGTTTGGTGGAGAAGTCCATTAAAATACACTTGTTAAACAAACAAGAGCGTGAAAGCAGTGTTTGAACCACCCACCCACTCACCCTTCCCTGGACTATTCAGAAAAGATTTATTCCTCTGACTATTTGTACAGTGAAAAGATTTATTCCTCTGACTATTTGTACATGCAAGGATGGATTGTCAAGTGGACAACTCTATGAGAAGTAGGCCATAATGACACCTAATCCACATAAGTCAACGAGTATTATCACACTCGTCCTTTATGCCAATTATTTATAACAACACGTTCTCACAAGTCATGCATACTTTTTTATATTCACCTGTAACTATCTCCCCCCTTACCCCTGGGAACAATTTGGAAATTATTTTCTTAATCAAATCAAAATTTAAACTTGTTGAGTAATATTAAATTCATCTACATGAGAACGAGCCATAGATTATATCGGCCCGATTCTTTTATTCTTCAACCAGATATCACATGTTCCCGAAATCAGATTTGAAATCCTTTCAAAAATTTTATATATATATTTTCCCGAACTCAGATTTGAATTTTTTTCAATTATATATTTTTAAAAGTTATTAACTTTAATTATAGAATATAATATATATAAAGTTGAATTAACTTTATACTATAAAAATTTACAGTATGGGTGGCATTCAAGTCATAAGTTTTTAGAATTTGCTTCGAGTTTACAGAAGATATGAAACCAAAATACATCATTTTTTTTGAAATTTTTTTCGAGGATGGAGGCCAAGTGCTGGACATGTAACACAAGTTTGATAGAGGGAGAATACATAACAAATTTTATATATTTGAATTAAAGAAAGACAAATTTAAAAAGAGGTGAGGTGGAACACTTGTTTAGGGAGACCTCTCCAACATAGATTCTCCTTCCTCAATGGGCACTGGTCTAAAGTAATAGTCATCAAGGAATTTCTTTGGCATCAATGACCCCTTCGACTCTTGGTTGCTTAGTAGCATGTGCTGATGTGGATGGAAGATCTATTGCAAGAGGAGCTAACAAGGGCGACAAGTCAGTCCTAAGAGGAACTGACTGAGATGGGATGTCAACGACCAAGTCTAGCGAAGACGAGAGCAATGTAGATTGAGATGACAGGAGCAAGTTTATGCCATGGGAGTTGGTCATGTTATTGAGAGTTGCCTTGAGGTTATGCCTAAAGTGATCCAAGTCAAGAATGAAGGCCTCCATCACCAACATGTTCTCCTTGTGGTCCCTAAGGTGATGAACTAGGATGTTCCTCAGGGCCCAAGCATGATTATCCGGTAACGAAGTGAAGCAATGCAACTTCAAGGTCTGCTACTTGGAAATGTACCGTTAAGGAATACTTAGATCGAAATGTTCAACACTCAAGTTATGAGATGAGGGAGCAGATGCCTACCCCTACCACAACTACCATGGTGAGGGTGACCATATTCCCAGACCTTTGAGCTAGAGGGTGTGGTCTTGTAGATTGTAGTGGGATTTTTTACTTGGGCATCAAGAGCAGTGAATAAGTAGATAACATAATGATGGAGCATGCAGGCACCAAAAGGAAGGAATTATGTAGGGGAGATGAATTTGCATACCAGAGAAGGAAAAAAAATGTGGTCAGTGGTAATTTCTTGTGCGCAATGACTGGATCGAATCTGGAATAGGGCATAACTTCTCCCATGGAGAACGAACAAGTGAGCTTTGTGTCTTTCTAGACCATGTATTATAGTTGCAAAGATGAATGACAAGTTTTCCAAGTGGATCGAGGTAGTTAGTGTCGTGTAGATGGCCACCTTGACTCTTGGCTTGAATGTCTGGTAGGGTCGTTAGCTAGTAAATTGTGCAAGTGCCGCCAAGGAGTGACCTTGAGGCTCATGGATTTGTGAGCCATGGGAGATTGGAGGGAATGATGCTAAGGTTAATTTCATTTGCGTTTGGGGATTTATTCATATACAATTAAAGGAAATAATTCAAATACTATATCTATGTGTGTGTGTGCGTGTGTTTATTATCAAACATATATAAACTTGTTCTTATAAGTCATGCAAACTTCTTCATATATAGAAATATAATTATGTGTTATTTATTTTTAACACTTTTCATTGTTAATAGTGAATTAAATATCGTTGGTCATTATTTGGATTAGATGGTGAAATTGTAAGTAGTGGAATTCTATGTGGAGGAATTATAATGTTAAGATTATTTGAGATTTCAAGATATGGAGAAAGTTACATTAATGTCAAATGCTAGTGTAAAAGGCACAAGGACACATGAAATCTATATGAGGACTTTGAGCTTTGTAGCTACATGAGTGATGATGTGGCATGTTGATGTGTTACATTGTTGTGGCACAGAGACCAATCTGGGATAATGTGGCATGTTGACAAGTCATTGACATTGCATGGTGATGTGGGATGCACTATGGCAAGTGATGTGGAATCTTGAATTATGAAAACTTGATTAACTGTGAATGGGAATTTTTTGGATTTTCTAGATCTAGATGGTTCTAGATGAATGTGTAAAACTAAAAAGTTGAATATCTGGATACATAACGATTTAAATTTTGTTAATGTTGGGTTGTGTTATATTCTTTCCACGACTAGCCCAAATGCCGGGGGGTAGCAACCCCCCCTATATGTTGCACAGGGCACTGCTTAGGGGTCACAGGGGGGCGGTAGCCCCCCTGCATGGGGTCCAGGGCAGCGCCCCAATAAATTTTTTTGACCCTATATTAGGTGGGTGAACCTACCTATGGTGTTGTGCATGGATTTCACACATGGTTTTGGGCATGATGGTTTTCGGTCCATGGTATTTTGTAGATGCGGTCAAGGGAACTATGGTTGTGTTCTAATCCAAGGTTAATGGATTGAGGTTTATAGATGCTTTAGTATGTATATATATGTATTATTGCATTGAAACGAATATAATGAAAAATCAATCTAGCAGTCCCGGTAGCAGGATGAAATAGTCTCATCCTTGTTGTCGGAGGAGATGAGACGGAAAAATATGGAGATCTAGAATGGTGATGCCTTGTCCATATGAGGATGGTCCCAGAACAAAAACATAAATAAGTCCTTGAGTGGGAGATCTAAATCTCCATGAAAACCTGTAAAGGTGTGCTGGAAATGTGGAAAGAAAGGGCACTACAAAAGGGATTGTAAAGCTAAAGCTCATGAGAAAGGAAAGGTATCTGATGATGCTCCTTCTGCAGAGGTGAAAACCACCTCAGATGAAGGTGGGGATGTGTACTTGGCTTATTCTTCAAGTATGCATGTATATCATGAGGCATGGTTGATTGACTCAGGTGCATCCTTTCACTTCACTCCCCATAGAGAGTGGTTCTGTGAATATGAGAAATATGATGGTGGTGATGTCTTCTTAGGCGATGACAAGAAGGCTAGAGCTGTTGGTTGCGAAAAAGTCAAGTTGAAGTTGTAAGGTGGAAGGATTAGAACACTTCCGGGTGTTCTACATATTCCTGCATTGGCCAGGAATCTGATTTTTGTAAGCAAGTTGGATGATGTAGGTGTAAAAATAGTGTCTGAGAAGGATACCTACAAGATGGTTTGGGGAGCAGTGGTATTAATGCAGAAAGTTCAGATTGGAACTCTGTACAAGCTTCAAGGTAGCACTGTTATTGATGGGTGCAATAACTTTGTGGTTCCTGAAAGTGGAGCAGAAAATCCAATGGTTTCTGGAGAAAAGACCATGTTATGGCATCAAAGGCTTGGACATATTGGAGAGAAGGGTCTTCGAATACTTCATCGTAATGGTATGGTAGAAGGTATGTCTAATTTCTCTCTGGATTTTTATTTATGTGAACATTATGTATATGGGAAGTAGAATAGGATGATTTTCCCCTCTGGTGGTAAGAGGGTGAAACAAATATTAGAGCTTGTGCACAGTGATGTGTTTGGACCTGTGTCGATTCCATCACTAGGTAATTCTATGTACTATGTATCATTTATATATGACTTCTCAAGGAATACATGGATATATTTCCTTAAGAATAAATCTAAAGTCTTTGACAGGTTTAAAGAATTTAAGGCTTGGTAGAAAACTAGACAGAGAAGAAGATAATGGTTTTGAGGACAAATAACGGTGGAGCGTTTTGCAAGAAGGAACTTGAAGAGTTCTGTAATAAGTGTGGTATAGCATGAAAAAAGACTACTCCATACACACCTGAGAAAAATGGATTTGTAGAAAGAATGAACAAGACGCTGATGGAAAGAGAAAGAAGAATGCTTAGTGGTGCCGAGTTAGGACAAGAATTCTGGGTAGAGGCGATGGAGACTTTATGTTACCTGGTCAACAGATAACCATCATCAACATTGGAAGATAAAACTCCACAAGAGGTATGGACTGGTAAGAAAACTTCTCTTTCACATCCAAGGGTATTTGGATGTGATGCATATGTACATGTTCCAAAGGAGAAAAGAACAAAGTTGGATAGTAAATTTGAAAAGTTCATCTTTATTGGGTACAAGGATGGTTTAAAAGGTTATAAGCTTTGGAACCCAGTAGCAAGGAAGGCTGTGTACAACTGAGATGCCATGTTTAGAGAGGTGAAATATGTTATTAAACATGAATTCATACCAAAGGAAGCCGAGAAGATAGAGTTTGAGCTAAAAGGAGGAAGAATCAGACTCTATAGCAGAAGAGGAATTAGAAGATGAAGAGCCACAAACTCTGGCTGTGAGAAGATTAGTTCGAGAAAGAAGGTAGCCAGAAAGGTATAGTCCATTTGCTTTTTGTTCAAATTTTGCTTTATTTATTACTGAAGATGGTCCCAAAACTATGAAGGAAGTAGTAGATTTAGAGGATGGAAAACTTTGGAAAGAGGCCATGGTTGATGAAATGGCATCTTTGCAGAAAAATGAGGCTTGGGATCTGGTGGAGTTGTTGGCTTGAAGGAAACCCATTAGCAGGAAATGGGTGTTCAAGAAGAAGATAAATGCAAGAAGAAAGGTGGAGAAATACAAAGCTTGGTTGGTAGCAAAAGGTTATTCCCAGGTGTCGGGAATTGATTTTGGTGATATTTTTCTCCTGTTGCCAAGGTAGTTTCTATTAGATTACTTTTATCTGTTGTTGTCGTTTTTAATTTTGAGGTAGAAGAGATGGATTTGAAGACAACATTTCTTCACGAGGATCTGGAAGAAGAGATCTACATGAAGCAACCTGAAGGCTTTCCGGTGAAGAGTAAGAAAAAACTAGTATGCAAGTTAAAAAAGTCTCTGTATGGGTTAAAATAGTCACCAAGGATGTGGTATTATAAATTTGATACATTGATACGGGGACTTGGCTTCACCAGAAGCAAAGAAGATCACTGTGTGTATTTTAAATTAATTGGTGACCATGCTATTTATTTGGTCTTGTACGTGGATGATATGTTTTTGGTTGCAAATGACAAAGAAATTATCCAAGATTTGAAGACCCAATTGTCCTCCAAATTCGACATGAAAGATTTTGGTGCTGCAAACTATATTTTGGGCATGTAAATTAAACGAGATTGGGCAAAGAGGAAGCTCAGGTTAAACTAGAGGAAGTATGTCGAGACAATACTACAAAGGTTTAATATATAGGATAGTAAACCGATGAAGGTTCCTATTCCTATAGGTATAAATTTATTTGCTGAACAGTGTCCCACGACACGAGAAGAGGAAGAGGACATGTCTCGTGTTCCATATGCAAGTGTAGTCAGTAGCCTGATGTATGCAATGATCTGTACTAGACCAGAGATTGTGTTGTACCTCTGAGTTGATAATGGTTAGCTATCAAGCCAAAGCATCTAAGATAATTGTTTTGGGGTTTTGTTTTAATTTGGAGGACCAATGGATGAAACAGATATAACACTATAATGCCTAACCTTTTGAATAATATTAATACCAAAGCAGAGGGTTGATATAAAATTTCACACAATGAAATAGCTTGTATAGTGGTGAGAAGAAACAAAAAATAATATGATTATCACAATTTTCAAACTGAAAATTAAATAATCATAAGTATGAAAACCTCTGACCGATGTTCAAAAGGTTCAAGAGAATATGCTTAAGCTTACAACAAGATGTTGATGATTTATTGATTCAGAGGGAATTAATTAAACATACAGTTCATTAATCCATTCTCTTTATAGATTATCACTTAAGAAGCTTATAAGAATAGATTGAAACAAAATTATTCCTACCTGGTTATCTCTATAAGACATAAGAATATGAATAAGAAAATAATGAGTGTTATTAGAAAAACTTACACGAAACACAAACTGTGTAAAATAGAATTCATAATCCTTTGCTTTTTATTTAGGGTCCAGAAAAGTCAAGTACATCAAATGTCTAGAAATGCTTCATCAAGGGTGCAACCTTTCTTTAAGGATGCCAGTGTTCTTCAAGGGTGCAACCTTTCTTCAAGAGTGCAACCTATATTCAATGCTCAACCCATAATAACTCGTGAAGAGAGTTATTTATACAATAGTAGAACTAAGAAAATATCCTAAATTGTTTTTACAAAAATAGATTATTATGAAATCAAAATAAAGAGTGCTAGTTGATATGGCACTATTTTGATGCTGTGCTATTGGTGACTATCACTGAAAAATTGAAAATTGTTGAAGATGGCTGACTCTTCCTGTTATTTAGGTTCTGCTGTCCTTTAGATTTTGATATTTTTCCCTTTAAGATGCTTGGCTATTTGGTCTTCACGTTGGATGTCATATTTACTTATGACCTTTCATATTATACACTTTCACTTGTATTTCTTTATCTGCCTCCTCTATTTAGTCTTTTACCATGAATGCTTTGTTTTAACATTTACTGTGTAAATTGTTTCCTTCTGCTTTATGATAATTGTCTTTTTCTTCTGAATAAAGTCTTTTGAATGGATTTCTTTGTGAATCTTGGAGTAAACAGGTTTTTAGATCAACATCAAACTGTTTATCCAAACTTATGGCCTTTTTCTAATCACCTGCAAAATACAACAATTATTAAGAAAAACACAGGCTGACAGGGAGGGCCATAATGGCTTCAGGGAACATCATAGTGTATGGACAAAGTCCTGGCAGTAATCGGAAGTTGAATTTGGTTTCAGAGGTTCAGGGTGGCGCAGGTAGGGTTAGACAGTGTTTAGTGAAAAAAGGAGTGAAAGGAGTGAAAATGAGGGTCTTCGGCGTTTAAATGGGTAACGATTAACTTTGGCACAAAAATTCATAATGTGTAGAGTGAGTGGTTTCATCGTACGCAAGGAGGCAGTTTCAGAGGCCATTGCACCACTTTTGAGTGAAGGGCAGTATTTTTTGGAGAGCACGCGAGTTAACGTGAAGCTGTCACATAACCGCAAGGGGCCCAAGCAAAACCATGAATCTCGCGTGCTCTTAGGCTTGTAAAGGTTGGACATTGGGAGTGCGCGATATGGATGTGCACCGTTAGATCTGGGGGTGAAAGATCTAACGACTATCGCGCGGTGAAGTTGCACGGAGGTGATTCAAGCGGATATTAGCAGGGCTTGGGGGATAATTACAAAGGATTTGTAATTAGTTACTAATAAAGGGACGATTAAACATATGCGGGTTTATGGAGTGGGACCAGGGTTAACTACGGTGGGGTTTGTTTAGCTACACTAAGGGTGGTGGGTTAAAATGATTTATATCGAGAAATAGTGAATTTTGCGGAGTTAATTAAAATAAAGTGGGGGGAGACAAAACTTAGGCTAAAGGGTCTTTAAGGGTTTTTTAGATGTTTTGTTAGGAAAATGATGAATTGCAGAGTTAAAGTTAAATAAAGCAGAGGGGGAAATAAAACTTAGGACAAGGGGGGTTTTATGGGTTTTTAGGGAAATTACAAGGGGAAAGTGATTCTTTTAAGGGGAAAGGGTTTCACACTAGGAAAAAGGGGTTTTGGGTAGGATAGTGATTTTGGAGGGTAATTTGCTAGGAAAAATGTGTGAAACCAAGGGAAAGGGTGAAAAGGAAGGGAAAAGGGTATTTTAACAAGAAATGAGGGAAAAATGGGGGAAATTAGTAAATAAGTAGTGGAGGGTGAAATGAAATGAGGGGAAGTTAACCAAATCAACTTGTGAACATATTTTCACTTTCATAACTGCACCTGCACACTGAAACATTGGATTAAGCATGATAAATGTGCTTGTGCTTCAATCAACTTTGTACTTTGCAACATTTTTTCTACCTACCCTTTACTTACCCTAACATCTTTTCTTCACTTTACACGGTGCATTTAGGCTAGCAGACTCTTTTTCTTTCCTTTTTCTTTTGAAAAGAAAACTATCTAATTATAAACTTATAACATTCAAGGGCTCAGATTAAACTGATGAGATCCTTATTATTCTTTACCTAACTACTGATTTGAAAAGATTAAACAGTTTGGCTAGATCTTTATTCTCTAACTATAAACATGAAATTTAAAGCATGAACTAGTCAAGATTAAACTATTTACTATCATGGGTTGTGGCATTTATGACAAGCTACACACAACCATTATTTTGCATAATAAAGTAAAAGTAGTGACACTTGGACTTGCACACTTTCAGAGTTTATTGCGTTTTTTCTTTTCTCTCTAACCTAACATTTTATTTTTGCCTTCATTTTTTAGGGCATCTATTCTAATATTTTCTTTGATATGGACATATTTATCAAAATATTTCCTAACATTTTATTCAATATTCGTTTTGTCCATACCTAGCTTAACATTTTTTTGAAAAATATTTTCATTTTTTGGACTAATTTATTGTAACTTATGAAAACCAAAAAATGCTACAACACATTGCACATGTAATGGGATTATTGAGTAGGCTTATTTTAAAACCAGGGAAGGAGCATTGGACAACAGTGAAGTGGGTTTTCAAGTCTTTGCGTGGCACTAGTGGTTATGGTTTGTGTTACCAAGGAAGACCTGGATTGGACAGAGTTTTGGACAGCCATGGCTTTGTTGATGCAGATTGGGCTGGAGATCTAGATCAGAGAAGATATACAAGTGGGTATGTGTTTAACCTATTTGGAGGTGCATTCAGTTGGATGAGTAAGAGACAATATGTAGTGGCACTTTCAACTACAGAGGTAGAATACATGGAAACCACCCATACAGAGGTAGAATACTAGTAGATTGCTTCTAGAGATTGTGTTCAAGTATGGGGTTAGTATAACGAGCTATAAGGATTGACCGTGACAACCAAAGTGTAACTTTCATGGCAAAGAACCCTGCTTATCATTCAAAGACAAAGCACATTGATGTTCAATATCACTTTGTGAGAGATATCGTTGAGGATAAAAAGGCGTTGCTGGTAAAGGTGGACACTTTGAAGAATACTGCAGATGCATTGACAAAGTCATTGAGCACTGAGAATTTCTCTTGGTGTAGAGAAACAATGGGCATTGCAGGGCTGGATCAATGGCTAAGCTCTCCTCTGGCCCCCTCTAGAAAGAAAACAAGTGGGATAATGTTGGGTTGTGTTATATTCTTTCCATGACTAGCCCATGTGCGGGGCGCTGTTGAGGGGTCACGGGGGGGTAAGCAGGGGGGCAGTAGCCCCCCTACATGGGGTACAGGCTAGCAGCCTGGGAAATTGTTTTTGTACCCTATATTAGGTGGGCGGACATACCTATGGTTCTGTGCATGGATTTCACACATGGTTTTCGGCACGATGGTTTTTGGTCCATGTTATTTTGTAGATCCAGTCAAGGGAACTACCGTTATGTTCTAATCTAGGGTTAATGGATTGGAGTAACATTGAAACGAATATAATGGAAAATCAATCTGGTAGTCCCGATTTTGGGATCCGGGGGAAAATCTCTTTGTATATCTGTTTTATGTTTTATGCTCTTTCCATTGTTTATTTTATATTTTTAGAATTCGTATGCAAATAATTTCTGTATGGGGTTAAAACCTACAGTTAACTATTGCAATGTGGCATGAGGTGATGTGTACTAACAATGCTTTGATGTTGAGGTGAAGGCTAGGTGGTATTCTCTTGGAGGTGATGTGGAGTGTAGAAGGTCCATATAGTGAATATTTGGAAATCCAAAAAAAATAGTTGAATGAGAGTTTTAGAAATTCCTAGATTTGAATGCTTGGAGGGTAAACCTATTGAATACAATGGAAATAATGAATGCCCAAATCTAAATGTTTTGAAAATCCTAATTGTGACCAGAAATCCAAAAGTCTAGAATTTCTTATAATGGAGACTTAAAGGAAAATCTTATATCCATATGCAAGAATAAATGTTACTAATGTCTCTCTTAAGGATGTGGCATCACTTAGTGGTGACATATGGGTATATATATATATATATTTTTAAGCTAAAGTGGTGCCATTCATATTACTTCAAGTTAAAGCATGTACATACATACAGTGGCCTTAACCCGCCTCGAAGGGAAATCGGGTCTGTTGGCCACCTTAAGTTTTTAAATGCCATCCAAAAACAAAATGTACTGAGTCTATTTGTCCATGCTACATGTATTAAACATTCAAAAAGGTTATCATTGTTTCCTATCTGCATTATAAGAACTAGCAAAAGGAGAGCAAGCTCTCAGCAACCTAACTAAAGAGACGCTATAAATAACTTGGGAAATCAGTCTTCCATGGCACATGGCTGGTTCTCTTTCTTCTTTTCTCCAGGAATGAGCTGTTTTAGCTGTTGCTGTATCTCATCAAGCTTGCTATCCTGCATGAGAAGGGTTATCTGGAGGTTCTTCATCTCTTTCTTTAGATTTGGGATGCCTTGGGCCAATTCTGCCATCTCCACAGCTACTTGTTCCATAGCTTTTGCTAACAACCTCTTCATTACCCAATACACATGGAGGGCCTACTTATACAGGGACATATGTCCTCTGGTGTTTCCTGGGTTTGGCAACAGATAATCCCAGTCCTCCATTTCGGGCTCTGACTGTTCCTGGGTAGCCTCATCCTCCAAATGCTAGATAATCCTCTGAATATCTGCGTTTGTTTCTACACTATAATCCTTCTCCGCATACTGGACCTATCCCTTGAAAGTCTTCCTACCATGTCTTTTTCCTGCCAGTGGAGGATAGCTCCGCTCCTGAGTTCCCGCCTGACAACCTCTCCCTCTGACTTTACCGCCCCTTCCCCATCCTGTGCCAGCCTTGTTACCTTCCGTTACCCTGCTCCCTTGACCAATTATGCCTCAGGGGGATCCCAGGCTGCCTTCCTCTCCTTGCCCTTTGGCTTTCTTCCCTCGAAGACCTTCCTCCTCTGGTTGCTTGTCTTCCGGAGGTCTCCCTTTCCCGATTTTTCTTCGCCTTGTCTGTCTTTGATCGCCCTGTTCTGGATTATGTGCCTCCTCCAATCCCACCTGGTTCTGATCCCTTTCTTCCCTGAGATATGCCATATCCCCTTCTATCCCCATAGCGCTTCCTCCCTTGCTCAAAACAGTCTCTGGCTTCCTCATTCTTCTCTCTGCTACGTTAGACCTAGTTTTCCTCGGGGCGGGACGACGACCTCTCTGCTTTCTCCTCACTGCCTTGTATCTAGCTCTTGTTTCCCACTTCTTACCCTTGTATTCGCTCTCACCATGGCCATTAACTGCTTACCTATCTTTATACCTCCTATCATCACCCATTCCTCTCTTTCACCGCCCTTCCCTGTGCTGCTGCACCTCTTCCCTTTGTCTCTTGCCCTTGCCATAATCCCCCACTTCTCCTCGGCTTACCTTTGTGCCAGCTAACCCCTGTCCCATCCCTGGAGCTCCATTTCTTGCACCACCTCTGGCCTTCATAGTTCGCTCTCCGCTACTCATTTCAATCATGCCCCTTCTGTCAACTGTCCTGTCCACCTGCTGAAGTCTCCATGTGCAAGGTGGCTTATCATAGCCCTTCCCTGCCATCACACTAATTTCCCTCCTCGCCACCATTTTCACCCCGATTTGGGGTCCTTGGTAATCCTTTTTATCGATCTGTGGTTCCATTAATATCCTGAGTGATTATTACATTGAGTGTCTCCCATCCTGGTTTGTTCATGATTATTAGCCAGATGTTATCCACCCTTCCTTCCTGTTCTTTGCATCCCCAATTTGCCAAGAAATCTGCTGCTTTATTTCCTTCTCGCCTGGCATGATTAAAAATTTTATACTCAATACGTTTCAATATGTTTGCCAAATCTTGAATTATCCTTGCCGTCCTCCAGCTCTTAGCAACCTGCTCCCAATTCTTCCCATTATTGAGATTCCTGAGCATTTCAACTACTATCTGCGAGTCACCTTCAATTTCCAGATTTGTATATCCATTTCTTATTGCTATTTTAATACCTTGGTATACTACCATCATCTCTACTTCGTTGTTGGTCATTATGCCTCCTCTGTCTGTGTACACCCATCTAGTGTTTCCCTCGATGTCTCTGAAGATTCCATCAAAACCTGCTGGCCCTGGGTTTCCTTTAGACACCCCATCGAAATTCAATTTAATAAAGTTTTCCCCAGGATATCTGAACTGTGTCTAGCTCTGGACTTGAGATCTTTGGTGTCTTTCCTTCTGGAGATAGACCATGTTGTAATCCATATTAAGGAAAGGTAAGATCCGACCCTCATCTGGGGTCACCTTCCAATCCTCCTCCTCCCAAGTCTCTGCCAAAACAGTTTCCCTTATTAATTTTTGCGCTCTTCTCCAAATTTTTGCGCTCTCCTCCCAAGATCCTTTGATTTCACTCTTTCCAAAGAAGCTAGATGACAAAACCTACGGCTAAAATCCAAGCTCTCCTTACAATAGAGCATGAAAATTGGCCCTTTCCCCATTGGAATATGGTCTGTTTAATATCCAGAGGGTCCCTATTATATTCTCCAAAGAGGTTCCTGACCTCATCCCACTGATGCTGGGCAAAGGAACAAGAGTTCAGTAGATGTTCCTGAGTTTCATTATCCTTTTTACATAAGTTGCATCTAGGGGGTCCCTGGAAGCCTCGTTTTTGTAGCTTGTCCCACGTCAGGATTCTTCCCTTTCCTACTAGCCATGCAAACATTGTTACCTTTGGCCACCACTTATTCCTCATATTTGTTTCCAATTTAAGACTTCCTCTTCTCTCTCCTGTCGAGTGGCTAAATAATAAGCTTCTTTGACTGTAAAGGTCCCTTTTGTAGTTTTTCCCCATATGAGAATATCTGGCCTCATTCTAATTTTAATTCTTCTTGATTCCATCTCTTTTACCAGTATCTCTTTCTGATTTTGGTCAATGTTTTCGTCCCACTCTTCAGGTTTCCTCCACGTATGCCAGGGCTCATATAGCTCCTCTTCTTTCCAGTAGTCTTTTATATATTTTAATCCCTCCGTTGCTGCCTTCTGATAAGTGCTTTGCAGAGCTTGAATATCTCCCATTCTGTCCCTTTGCTGCCATGCCTCCTCCCAGAATTTTGCTATACTCCTATTCCTAATTTCCCAGAAGGCATATTTGCTTATTATATCTCTGTTCTGGCTTGCTAGGTCCCATATTATGGATCCTTTTGGGACTTCTTCTAATCTGAGGATACCTTCTGTTGTTAATGGCATGTTATATTTTTGAGTCCATATTCTTTTCCATATGTCGTTTCCTCCCCTCATCCACCTCCACCACAAATTCGCCCCTAAAACTTGGTTTAGGACGCCCAAGTCCCTAAGACTGAGACCTACTTCTTCTTTATGTTTGGATAGACCTTTCCAGGACACAAGGGCCCATTTCTTTTGCTGTTTGGGACCTCCCCATATGAATTTTCCAAAGATTTCCTTCATTCTTGTGCAAACTCCTTTGGGGGCTACCAACACCGATAGAGGATATATTGGAATGGCCTGGAGAATTGATTTCAGGAGCACCAGTCTTCCTGCTATATTCAGCGATCTAAAGGACCAATTCACTAGTTTATTCTTGAGTTTTTCTATTATTTGCTGCCAGTTTGCCATTCTTACTAGGTTTAGAGCCAATGGATTTCCCAGATATTTTGTTGGTAGCTCTCTAGATCGAAAGCCCAATGTTCTGTTTAAGTGGGCTTTGATCGGCTCTGGGGTATTAAAGATAAATGCACAAGATTTGTCTTTGTTGATTTCCATACCCAAGGCTTCCATAAACAGATCCAAAATTCTTTTCACTCTCTTCACTTGCTTTAGGGAGACCTCACAAAAGAGCATGATGTCATCTAAAAACTGTTGGTGGGTGATAGGCAAGCTGTTTCCCCATAACCTTAGCCCCTTGATCTTGCTTTCCCTCATTTCTTTTTTGAAGTATCTTCCTAGACCATCTGACGCCATAATGAACAAGAAGGGAGATAAGGGATCACCCTGTCTTAATCCTCTTGTGGCGTTAAAGGTCGTAGTTGGCGTCCCATTCAAAAGAATAGAGAAGTTAGGCATTGATATCATGTTTTATATCTAGTTTATCCATCTGTTGCTAAAACCAAAAGTCGTGAGAATTGCTTTGAGATAGTTCTAGTTTAGGCGGTCATAGGCTTTTGACAAGTCCAGCTTTATCAACATTCCTCTCTCCTTTTCTTGTTTTAGAGAATGGATCACTTCCTGGGAAACTACCAAACCATCTAGGATTTGTCTCCCCTCCACAAAACCAGTTTGCTCCAGGGAGATTATACTAGAGAGGATTGGTTTCAGTCTTTTAGCCATCAAAGTAGCGATAATTTTATAAATTACATTGCATAGGGCTATTGGGCGAAAACCTTGAGCGTTCTCTGATTTAGCAGATTTAGGTATAAGAGTAAAAAAGGGAGAGTTAAGACTCAACCATACCTTCTGCTGTCTTCGGGACTCCTCTACCACCTCTAGGATATCTTGACCTAGGAAATGCCAGCCTGCTTGATAAAATTCCGCCGTAAATCCGTCCGGGCCTGGGGCTTTGTTTTTCTTCATTCCCTTAACTATTTCCTCCACTTCTTATAGCATCGCTGCCCTCATCAAAGCTTTATTTTGGTCTTCAATTATTATCTTAGGGATTTAAATGCAGATCCTTCCCATAGCTTCTTCTCTGTCGGCTCGGGGCTCAGTCAACAAATCCTTGTGATACTCCACTAGTACCTGTTCAATTCCTTCATGTTCTATTATTCTTTGCCCTTCTTCATTTATGATAGAGAAGATTTTGTTCCTTTGTATGTGTTGGATCATGGCTTGGTGGAAGAACTTAGTGTTCCTTTCTCCATCTCGAAGCCAATTTATCCTAGACTTTTGTCTCCATAAAATTTCCTCCTGTTTTCTCCTTTCCTCTAATTGGCTGATCAATATTCCTTCTTCTCTACATTTCTCCTCGATTCTCCCTTCTGCTATAATTTGCTGTTGTATCTCCTCCATTCTCTGCTCTAATCTTTGCTTCTCCATTAGTATGTTCCCAAACTCTTCCTGGTTCCATTTTTTGATTTTCCCTTTGAGTTCTTTGAGCTTTAGTTGAAAGGTATGTATCTTACATCTTCCTCTTTGCTGACTCTGAGTCCACCATTTCTCTACCTTTGGCATAAATTGTTTGTTACTGAGCCAGAAGGCCTCAAACCTGAAGGGACGTTTGTGGTGGTTCTTCTTGATATCTATCTCCAATCTAACATGCCAATGATCAGAACCCATGGCAGGTAGAATCATTGCTTCTACAAATACATCCCTGTTTAAGATCTGTTATGATACTAAGAATATATCCAGTCTAGATGCTATTTGATTTTTTCCACCTCTTCTGTTGTTCCACGTATGGACTCCATTTATCGTTGGAATATCTACCAGTCTTTGCTCTGTTATCATTTCGCAGAAGGCCTCCATATCTTGGTCCGGTCTACTTGCTCCTCCTATCTTTTCTCCTAATGTTTTAATCATATTAAAATCCCCTCCTACAATCCACGGGTTCCCTGGACAGATCCTGCGAATAGTTTGCATGTTTTTAAGGAAATTTTTGTGATCCCTTGGGATGTGCGGACCATAGACACCTGTGATGAGTATCCACTTAGAAGACCCTATCATTCTGAATGAGCCTGAGAGGACACAGGGTAGGCTGACCCAATTTTTGAATTGCATCTCCTCCGGGTTCCACAGGATTGCCAATCCTCCTGCCGTGCCTATCGCATCTTGACCCATTACCTCATAATGAATATTGCATTTTCTCATTATTTCTTCTAGTTTTTGAGAGATAATCTTAGTTTCTTGGATTATCATTATACTGAGTTTATCTTTCATCACCCTTTCCTTCAGATACCTCTGTTTACCTTTACTGTTGAGACCTATGATGTTCCAGCTTGTGACTATCATTTTATAACTTTTTGGATGGTTGTTGAAATACCTCTGAAAGAGGTATCACACTGCCTGAGTTTACCAAGGTTTCCCCTACCACCTAAATGGTTTCGCTCATTGGCCGTCTTCCTCTTTTCCTACCTCCTTTTCCAGAACTGCCCATACCCGTACTCTGGGTCCCTTGCGCTTCTGCTTGTTCCATTTGACTCGCCAGAATAGTTCCTTTCTTTTCTTTGTATTTCCGGAACATCTCTTTGTACAACTGTCTTTGCTTCTCCTGTATGAACCTCTCATCTAAGTTCTTCCAATCCTGTAGCAACCTTTTCATTACTCGCTCCTCATCACTTCCATTTTCCTTTTGAGGGTCAATTTCCATCTACGATTGTTCTATTGGCATATCCGTGTTTCCCTCTGTTCCTCCTTTTTCCATGTTTTCTTGATTTGAGTTTGACTCCTTTGTATTTTTAGCGAACTCCATAGGTTCCCCTGCGCTTTCTGCTTTTTCCATCTCTCCTTCTTCTTCCTGGAGGATCTTGAACTTGTTTTGACATTCTACTGGCGTTGTTTTGACAGATTGTGGCATTCTTGTCGTTCCTTTCCCCGGTCTTCTTTTTGTTGGGATTTCCTGGAAACCCTCCTCCACTCCTCCTATGTCTTTTGTCCTTCGCTTTTCTACTTCTTCTTTCCCTAGTGTTTCCTCTGCAGCGTTTAGAGGGCATTGTTTGAAAAGGTGTCCATATTCATGACACCTTCTACATCTGAAGGGTATGTGTTCATAATCTATTGGTTGCTGCCATACTTCGTCGTGGTATTCTAGCTCTACATCCTCCAGCAGGGGTTCAAATATGTTCATGTATACACATATCCTTGCATAGGATGTGTATCTCCCTCTTTTTGTGGTCTCTGCTACTTTGACGAATGTCCCTATTGTATTGCCTATCCCTTCCAGAATCTCGGGATCCCAGAACTCTATTGGTAAACCAAACAGTCTTACCCAGATGGGTGCTGCTAACATCTTTTCTTGGTCTAGATTGTAACAGTCTTCCCAGTGCCTCATGAATAAGCCAGCATTATTCATGAAATATGGTCCCCCTTCAAAGGTTCTTTCCTCGTCCTCTAGATTTGCGAATATCACTGTAAAAAAGCCCTTTGCCCCCAGCTTTAGATCTATATAACCCTTCGGTTTCCATATTTACTGTATCCACTTCGCCAGGTCCTTTTCAAATGGCTAGAACCCCACAAACTTACATATCAGGGCATGATCCCTCATGTAGCATTTGTACTCTTCAAGTTTGTTATTCGAAATCACGAACCTTGATTTTTTTAGAGCTCTGGGAAGACATCTGCCTCCTAATCTTGTTTTCTACTGGTTTCCCATCACCGACGAATCTCTGCTGACTTCTTTTGGTTCTCTTCTTAGTCCGCTTCCACTTGCTTCTCCCGCCGTTACGTTTTTGTAGGAGGGGATCTCTCCCCTCCCTGGGTCCCCTGTCATGGTGCCTTTCAATTCCTCCTTTGTTTATGAACTTGCTCTTCTCTTTTTTATCCAGTTGCTGCCTTGGTTGTGCACAGGATGCTCCCCCCTTCCCTTAAATCCACTGTTACTCCTATTTCCAGCTATCTGATGTTGCCCTAATGCTTCAGAAACCCTCGCCTGTGCCCTGACCTCAGCTCCGAACCCTCATCCTTTCCCCTCGTTCCAAGGGCCAAACCACTATTGTTTGCATCAACTCAACATATGGGTATATGATTGCCATGTGTTATCCACAAAGTATTGATGTAGCATTGTACAATGATTGTTAAATTGTAGCACAAAAAGGCTTCATTTTACTTGTGGGTTAGACAAATGGAGAAATTTCAAATTCCACATCAGTGGGATGACTTATGTTGTAGTTAGTAGGAGTTAGATGACCAAGTCACTTAGTTAAATCAATCAATTCAGGTTTGTGGGAAATAAGTAGAGTTGCACATGAGTTGATTGCTAAGATATAGCAATCCAATGGAGTTATAGTTAGTTAAACTCAATTATCTGAGCTATATTCATGAATAGAGTCAATAGGAGTTCAATTGAGTAGTTGTAACTATTTTTAACTCATTGATCTCTCAGTTAACTAGTCAATTTACTAAAAATAGTCCTAGTTACTCATGCAATTGAATTTCCTAGTTGAGTTGGAGGAAAAGGCACATTGTAATTATCAATTGTATACTATTGGGTGTACAAGTTTTGTATTGGAGCAGGTGAGCAATTCCTATAGGATTTGCGCAAGGAAATATGATATTCCCTATCTTTTAGGATCTAATGTACTAAGGAAATGTGCAAGGAAATAGGAGGAAGGATGAGGCCTATTTTGGCTAAGTGTTGGCCAAAGCAGGTCAGAGAGAAGGAGATTAGTATTGCAGTGCAGGTTGAGCTTCAAATATTGAAGTTGTTATTGTAATATATCCACATTCTCATTTAATTTAATACGAATAGAGGAGGGTTTTTTGCCCAGTTGGGTTCCCTAGTAAAAACAATGTGTTCATTATGATTGAATGATTGCATGTGTTTCTTTTGTATGCTTTCCTTTCTACAAATTGAGTAGAAGAAATTAGTGTCTATTATTTTCAGTCTAAATTCATTAGAAACTACAAATTTTGAGCTGTTTATACATGGTATTGAAGCTATTGAAGACTACATAGAAATTAGGTTCCAGATCCTCTCTTAGAAAAAAATGTCGATTTTCAATGTTTTTGGTGCATATTTTCTTTAGTGCAAGAATAATTATTTAAATGGATTGAGGCTTGAGTATGAATTGGAGGGAACTTTTAATTTTTATGCTTGGAAAGAGAGGACGTAAGTTTTCCTGGATGAATATGGAGCATTAGAGTACACAAAAACTGATATTCTAAAACCACTATATTCTTATGCACAAGCACTTGCTTAATAGAAGAAAGACACAAAAAAAGGAAGGAGGATTATTTTGGAGGGCGTCAGAGATCACGTGGCTTCAAACTTGCATGGAAAGGAGACTCCATTTGGAAAGTGGAAAACTCTCACATATCTATTCCAAAGCAATAGTGATGCTAGGAAATTGGAATTAAGAGATAAGCTCAAGAACATTTGAATGGGAAAAAAAGAGATTTTTGTTCAATACCTATCTAGATTCACTCAAGTTCGAGATGAACTTGGAGGAGTTGGAGAAAATGTGCCATCATCAGAACTTGTGAGGTTAGCACTCTTTGGCCTTCCGAAATCATGACACAACTATCAGGATTCAGTTAATGGAAGAGACAAGATACTTGATTGGGAGGGACTTTAGCTTGATTTAGTGCAGGATGAGATTAGAAGAAACACTAGAGATGGTGTTGCATCCAGAGATAATGAGGAATAAAACTTTGCTTTGGCAGGAAAAGGAAATAAATCCAAGGGAAGTAAGGCTCAAGGCCAGGCATAATCCAGCCAGAATAATGGCAAGATGAAAGACCTTAGTAATATTAAATGTTTTCACTACCATGAGTATGGACACTATGAAACCAAGTGTTCGCACAAGAAATCTAGTAAGAAACCTGCAAGATCAACACAAGGTGATTCTATCACATCACAATTTGACTTGGATTTAACCCTCATTGCATACATGGTAAATACTGTACAAGGTAGTGTTTGACACTTAGATTTTGGTGTTTCGTTTCATATGACAGGAAGTAAGGAATTATTTAGCAGCCTTGAGGAGAAGGACCTACAATTACACATAGAACTTGGATATGATGGGAGGTATAATACCAAAGGGATTGACACTCTCACATTTAAGAGGGATTCATGCTCTCATATTCACCTAAAGAATGTAATGTATGTACCTGGTCTGAAGAAAAACTTAGTTTTCGTTGTTGTACTTGAATACCATGGATATGATGTGGTGTTTATTAAATGGAAATCTTATCTGAAGCATGTTGCTCCTGGACAAGTAAAATAAATTGGTGTTCAGGTTAAAAATATAGATAAGCTAAAGGTTGATGCATGCACTGCAATGAGAAACAAAGCATAACATGTTTAAGGCTGAGATATTGGAGAGATCTAGCATAGGCACATAGGAAATCTACACCATGGAGCTTTGAAAATAATGCAACATATCACCATTGGAATTCCAAAATGTTGGCATTATGGTACATGTGTTGTCCTTGTGGCAACCCACATACAGGTCAGTTTAGAAATGATAAAGGCAACCCACATTGTAACAAGTATATTCAGAGGTAACAGAGAAATGACACAAAAGAACAGTATGATGGGACAAAGGATTACAAATCAGAATCAAGAAATTAAGGAAAGAGAATGGTTTAAGTTGTATACGTTATTTACCCTAGTCCAAGTCGCGTATACACGCCAATACACAGAATAAAAGGAGCGTATACGTATGCACACAATTTCATAGAAGGAAAAGCATGCATGGGATGGAAATTTAAGGTTAAAGAATACCAAGGGTCCATACCATGGTATTAGCCCACAATATTGAGTGGAATAACAGTTACTTGATCTCGTCTAAGAATACCATAGGTTCTAAGTGTTGTTTTGGTGCATGGTATTGACAAAGGCTCTAGTATATATGGAGGAGAAGATCAAAGGGCTAAGTGTGCAAGTGAAAGGGTTGTTCATGAATACTTCTATCTGAAGTATATTTTGTGTTGTAAGGGTTATGGTTGTGATATAGATCTGAAACATCTTGTGCACCCTTGGATACAATGTTGGATCGAGATCATGAGACCTCAAATGACTTATCATTGTATGATCTGATAATGGATAGGCTAGATCTAAGTGCTAACACATGTCTTATCATTTAAAATGTTATGATTTGGGTATATCTTAAGTCTTGAAAAGTTGCAAAGTTATAAGTCATTATTTGCAGATCTATATGCAGGTTATCCTCGGTGAAGGTGTGTATACACATGGGTTTAGAACTTCCAAGTAGCGTATGTAGAGGAAGGGCTTGTTGTTCAGAAAGGACTCATCTATCTGATCAGTGCTATTGTTTCACTGTTTTTTGTCAATGATGTCTTCATTAGATCTGAAGTAAAAATGATTGTATAAGGAGATTGAGTGTGGCTTCATAATTGATTGAGTAAGAAGGGTGATATTTGTTGCTATCTATTTATAGCTCTGTAATATGACAATAGATCTTCAAAATGTCTTTGTGTAGTACAATTTTTGGTTCAGAAGTTTTATTTTTCAGTATCTTTAGAGGTATACGCAGGTTAGGTTACAAAAGGTAGTGTATACACATAAGTTTGCCTCATTGAAGTAGTGTATACATTTAGACATATGATTTTTGAGGTTGCAGTTGGTTTTGGTTTTTAATGCAATGTTCTGGGATCAACCCTGTGTTCTGGTGATAATGATCTGATTGTTCAGATTGATTGATTATGTATTGCTTCAAAGTTGATGGGTTTTAATGATTGGTTGATGCAATTGTATTTGACAGTTGTATTACAATTGTGGTGATTGATTTTGAGCTTCAATGTTACTGATGGGTCTAGTATGAAAATTTGATGAAATGTGGCCTACATATTGTGTTGATGTGTACCAGAAGTATCAAGTATGAAAATTTATGAAACGTGGTCCCTGGAGAAAGAGTGAAGGTGGTAGCCTTCTATAGGTTAGCACCTATGTACTGGTAAACATATCATCCAGTACAAGAGCTAGGGGGTTGGAGCTCCCTTCCAGTAGAATATGGAAAATGAGTGAGGGTTGTAGCCTTCAACAAGTAGTTCCCTACATACTAGAAAAATTCTTCACCAATAAAAAACTTGTAAACACTTCACCAATAAGAAGATTGAAGACTGAGATGACAACAACGATGGTTTTTTCCCACATTGGGTTTCCACCTAAAAAATCTTGGTGTTCATGTGCATTGCTTATGTGTGTTGATTTATTTTGTTTTTACTACATTTGTTTACTGCTTAGTAAATGCATCACACACTGATTTAAGTTCAACATACAATGAATTAGTTATTTTACAAGTTTATTATCTATACACTGGTTCCATTCATTATGGTCACAGACATACACTATTTGGTTTTTGTAAGATCACGTATATAGTTTGAAAAGGAAAAAATATTACTGTGAAAGTTTAAATATTGATTCACATACTCTCTCCCCCCCCCCCCCTCATTATTTTCCCCAACAATTCGTATCAGAGCAAGTCCTTTAGAAGAATCTTGATCACTTGAAGGAAGATCTCTCAAGATGAGAAATCACGAAGGAATGGGATCTATCAAACCACCAATCTTCAATGGAAATAACTTAGCATATTGGAAGATAAGAACCAAAGCCTATCTTCAGCCACTTGGAGTTGATGTTTGGTCAATTGTGGAAGGAGGATACCAATATTTGGTAGCAGTCCCCACAAATCCAACATAAAAGAAATTATACGAAATCAATGCCAAAGCCATCAATGCATTATTGGGAAGTCTATCAGAATTAGAATTCGTCAAAGTCATGCAGCTTAACACAACCAAAGCAATATGGGACAAAATCATTCAGAGCTATGAAGGAGACTCCTAGGTAAAATGTGCTAAACTTCAAACTATCAGAATTCAATATGAAACTCTCAAGATGCATAGTGATGAAAGTATTGGTAGTTACTTTTTACGAGTAGATGAGATTGTAAATCATATGAAGAATCTGAGTGAAGAAATAAAGGAGGCTACTTTAGGAGAGAAAATTTTGAGATCTCTATCTTCTAAATTTGAGTCAAAAGTATTTGCCATTGAAGATAAGCATGATCTACAATCTGTTAGTGTAGTTGAACTTCATGGAATTTTAACTTCCTTTGAAATGAGGAAAGGAGGTCAATTAGAAATCAGAGAAGCTGCTTTCAAAGCCTTTGTAAAGGGAAAAGAAAAGGAATAGCACAAGGAATCATGATATTTATTAGAAGAAGATGAGGTAAAATTTGTGAAGAAACTTCAACGGGGTTTCGGAAGATTCAGAGGTAAGCTTCCCTTCAAATGTTCGTAGAGTTGGTAATTATGCTTCTAAATGTCCTCATAAAGATAATCATGACAAAGGAAAGGATTTTGCAAAAGGTAATAGGAAACAATTTGTTAATAGAAGAAGCTATTATACTCATGAAGATAGTGAAGGCCTATCTAATAGTGATGAAGATGAATCTGAGCAAGATATGAAACTACTCATGGCTTATTAAAATGATAAGTTTATGGATGCCTTAGAAGAAGATATTTTCTTGAAGAAATCACTCAACTCAAAAGCTGCTTGGAAGAAAAAAATTATGGTCATAGACACTTTGACACATCATGTTAGGTTCCTATAATACTAGTGATTCCCCCATTACTATTGTCATTGTAGCTCTTATTGTTATTATTGTGCCCCTATTGCCCTATATTTTTATTATTGTGCCCCATAGAAGCCCACTATTGTTATTGCTGTGCCCTTATATTACTATTGCTATGTCGACTTTGATTATATTGTGACCCCTTAGACTCCTATATATAGAAATGAGGTTTTGTCATTTGTATCATCCAAGAATTGTTCATCTGTGTAATGTAAAGGAGGTTTCCCCCTTGAACTGGTTGATTTCTAAGTGTTTTCCCCTTGAAGAGGTTGATTTCTAAGTCGTTGATCTATTTTTTCTATCTTTTGTGAGTTGGTTTCATGACATTTGGTATCACAACTTTCGATTCTAGGGTTTCGCTGCTCCAAGCAGGTCGTTGTGGAATTTTCGCTATAACGTTTTCTCTACTTAGTTTCAGAAGCTAAAACAAAAACCCATTAGCAGAAACCATTATGAACCTTGGTTCCGAATTATAGATCTTGGCTTGCTATATTTTCGGAGATATGATCTGAGGAAGTTAGGGTTTTTGCAGACTCCCGAATTACATTCCAAACATGTGACCTTGGTAAAATTGTCATAAATTTATCTCAAAGAATCAGATTTAAATTTCATAAGAAGTTACAGAAAGAGGACTGACTATAGTTTTTTCTGTATCTTTTTCAGATCCGAAGGTCGAAACAGTGACACGTGGCACGTCATACAAGTTCACTCTACTAAAATATTATATAATCAGGCCATCTTGGGAGATTGGGCATAAATCTTTCTTGGAGATTCCAATTTTGATCATATTGGTGGCATTGAAATATGAAGCAGAGGGCTACCACAGGAAGAAATTTTAGAACTTGGAGATCCACAATTATAGAGATACAATAGATTCAATATTGATCTTATACAAAGAGAAAAAATGTGTGTAGTATTTTTAAAATTTTACATAAGTTTGGGTTGAAAAATTAGTTTGAAGTTCGATGGGAATAGTGAAGCATAATTATCATTAATTGATGCGCCGAAGAAATAAAATGGAAACACCTAGTAAGAAACCTAAAAGCTCTAGCATGACTCATGAATAAGAGGAAGAAATGCAACATGATATATCAAAATTATGAGACCAAGTGCAACAAATTTCACTCTCACAAAAGGTAAAAAAAACTAAGGTTGATGTTTTAAATAAAGGCATGGAAGCTAAGATAAATGGCGCGAAAGCTAAGATGAATGGCATGGAAGTTACGATGGATGGCGTGTAAGCTAAGATGGAAGGCATGGAAGCTAAGATGAATGGCATGGATGCTAAGATGGATGGTATAGAAGAAAATCTGAAAGGTCACATGGAAGATTTGAAGATAGATTTGACTAAGTTGCTACAAGAAATGTTTACTAATGGTGAAAGGGTAGTAAAGGAAACTCATGATGAGAACAAAATAAATGTTAATCATGATTTCATAGGCTCTAACATTGGATTGAAGACCCATCATGTTCCAAAGATCGATATGAGAAAGTTTGATGGCAAGGATCCCATAACATGGATACCATAGATGGAGCAATATTTCGATCTCCATAATGTGAAAAACACATAAAAGGTACACATTACAACTTTATATTTGGAACGAAATCAATTTGTATGGTATCAATGGCTTTACTTTGTCACTTGGGAAATTTTTACGGAAGAAATGATAGCACATTATGAGGATACAAAAAGAAACACTTTTTTTAGCCAATTGATAAACCTAAAACAAAAGTTTTCAATGATGGAGAACATTGAGGACTTCCAAAAATTGAATATAAGGGTAAAATATATTCTAGAGGAGCATAGGATTGATGTGTTCATAGGGACTTTAAAGGATAACATCCAACATGAGGTTTTCCTTTGGGAACTTGATTCATTTGAGAAGGCATTCAGGTACTTGGCAAGAAAAATGGAAAGCAAAATTATGGCAACAAGGAATCCTACCACTCACAACTATAAGGATGGAAGTGTTGTTTCCCCTAGCCTTCCACAACCTACAAGGTTTACACCCCAACAAATGGAAGAAAAAAGAGCAAAAGGGCTTTGTTACAATTTTGATAACAAATACACTAGAGGTCAAAAGTGTGCTGAGAAGAAATTATTTTACATAGATTGTGAAGAGGAGGAAGAAAAGGAACAAGAAACATTAAAAGAAGAGGATATACACCAGGAAAAAACCCTAGAGAAAGAAGACATGAATCCGACCATATCTTGTAATGCATTGGCTGGAATTACCACTCCTCAAACTATCAAGATAGAAGGACATATCAAGAAGAAAAAGGCAATAGTGTTGATTGATTTGGGAAGTACCCATAATTTTATTCATTATAAGATAGCCAAGGAATTGAATTTATTCCTATATCCAACACCAGAGTGTCAAGTGATGGTTGCAAGTGGAGGAACCATAAAATTTCTCCGGAAAGTGCCATAATATCAAGCTATCCATGGGAGAATATGTATTGAATAGCCCAATGTTTTCCATTCCAATGGGTGGTGCTAATGTTGTACTGGGAGTCCAATGGCTACAATCCTTGGGTACAATAGCTTTTAATTTTCAAGAACTTTTCATGAAATTTTCTTTGAAAGGAAAGGAATTTGAATTAAGAGGTATTGAAGGGAAACCAGGAAAGATAATCAACTCTAATGGAATGAAAAAGCTTCTAAAGAAATAAAAAAGAGGCATAATTTCACAATTATGTTTGCTAGATGTTCCCACATCGAAATGATCTATTTCTCTAGATCTCAAAAAAGTCTTGGACACTCATTCCAAGGTATTTGAGACTCCCAAAGGTCTCCCACCTATTTGTGATCATGATCATGCTATTCATTTGATTCCAGGAAGTGTTCCTCCAAACATCAGGGCTTACAAATATCCCTATGACCAAAAGAGTGAAATTGAATGTATGGTTGTAGAAATGCTAGAGGCTGGTATAATTCAACCTAGTCAAATTTCTTTCTCTACTCCAGTAGTATTGGTGTACAAGAAGGATGGATCATGGTGCATGTGTCCAAATTATAGGGAGCTCAACAAGCTCACTATTAAAGATAAGTTTCCCATTCCTATCATTGATGAATTACTGGATGAAATGCATGGATCAATTTACTTCACCAAGTTGGATCTTTGTTTAGGATATCATCAAATTAGAATTAAGACTGAAGACATTCGAAAAACAGCATTTAGAACTCATGAGGGTCATTATGAATTTTTGATCATGCCTTTTTGCCTTACCAATGCACCTTCAACATTTCAAGGGTTGATGAATTCAATTTTCAAACCATTCCTTAGAAAATTTGTGTTAGTATTTTTTGATGATATACTAATCTACGACAAGTCTTGGAAGAAGGATCATGTTGAACATGTTGACAGGGTGCTACAACTATTGGAGGAGAAACAATTATATGAAAAAGGATCCAAATGTTTCTTTGGAGTACAAGAGGTGGAATATTTGGGTCATATTGTATCTCGTGAAGAAGTTAAGGTAGACCTTAGCAAAATTAAAGCCATTAAGGAATGGAAAATCCCCACATCTATAAAACATATGCGAGGATTTCTCGGGTTGACAGGGTATTATCACAAGTTTGTTAAGTATTATGGGAGAATAGCAGCACCTCTAACAACATTATTGAAGAACGATGAATTTTCATGGAATCCAAAAGAAACGAAGGCCTTTGAACATCTTAAAGAGGAAATGTGCCAAGCACCAGCCTTAGCTACACCAAATTTCACAAAAACCTTTATTATGGAATGTGATGCCTCAGGAAATGGAATTGTTGTTGTTTTAATGCAAGAAGAAAGACCCATTGCTTTCGAAAGTCATCCAATCAAAGGAAAGTATTTACAGAAAGCTATTTATGAGAAGGAAATGTTGGAAATACTACACGCACTTAAGAAATGACGACCCTATCTAATGGGATGACACTTGAAGTAAAAACAGATCATGATAGTCTTAAATACTTTCTAGAACAAAGATTATCTTCATAAGAGTAGCAAAAATGGGTCACAAAAATGTTGGGTTATGAATTTGAAATCATCTACAAAAAAGGGAAGCAAAATGTTTTGGCAGATGCACTCTCAAGAAAGGATGAGGATGTGGAAGCATTTCTTTGCGCCATTTCTATTATCCAACTAGATTGGATAAATGAAGCAAGGGACGAATGGAAGAATGACGAAGAAGTGTGGGAACTCATTCAAAAGTTACAACAAGATCCCATTACATCTGATACATTTAGCTGGAAAAATGATTCGTTATGGTACAAAGATTAGTTATACCTATGTAAGAATTCCCAACTCAAACAAAATATTCTTAGGGAATTGCACACCTCTCCCTTAGGAGGGCACTCATGATTTCTAAAAACTTACCATAGGGTTAAGAAGGATTTTTTTTGGGATGGCCTTAAATTGGATATTCAAAAGTTTGTGGCAGAATGTTTGGTTTGCGACAAAATAAAGTTGAAACAATTAAGACCTCGGGTCTATTACAACATTTATCCATTCCAAGCCAACTTTGGGAGGAGGTTTCAATGGATTTTATCATAGGTTTACCCAAGTCTGAAGGAAAAAGTGTTATCATGGTGGTAGTTGACAAAATTACCAAGAATGCACACTTTTGTGCATTAACTCATCCATTTAAAGCGAGTACATTTTCTACTCAATTTATGGAAACAATTCAAAATCTACATGGAAACCCAAAGATTATTGTAAGCGACAAAGATCCCATTTTCATGGGAAATTTTTGGACCAAATTATTTTCTTGTCTTGGTACTTAGTTAACTCATATCTCATCTTATCATCCTCAATCTAATGGGCAAACTAAGATAGTAAACAAATGTTTGGAAGGATATCTTCGTTGATTTGTATCTGATAAACAGACACAATGGGCCAAATGGTTGCCTTTGTATAACACTTCCTTCCATACTACAACAAAAATGACCCCATTTATGGTACTTTATGGATATCATCCACCATCCATCACATCATATTTAAGAGAAAATTATAAGGTTCAAGTAATGGAATATCACATCGAGCATCAACAACAAGTTCTCCAACTCTTAAAGGATAACCTCACCTTCACACAGAATACAATGAAACAGTAGGTAGATCACAGAAGCTAAGATAAAGGGCGTGGAATCTAAGATAAAGGGCGTGGAAGACAAGATTGACGATTTGAAGATAGATTTGTAGGCCAATTTGACAAATTTTCTACAAGAAATACTTACTAATGGTGAAAGGGGGGGAGTAAAGGAAACTCCTGATGCGAACAAAGGAAATGTTAATCATAATTTCATAGACTCTAATGCTGGATCAAAGACACACCATATTCCAAAAATCGATATTAGGAAGTTTGATGGAAAGGATCCCACAATATGGATATTACAGATGGAGCAATTTTTCGATCTCAATAATGTGCAAAACACACAAAAGGTACGTATTGAAACTTTATATTTGGAACCAAATC
>APFE030992442.1:0-12127 GCA_000404065.3 Pinus taeda | reverse complement strand
TTAATTATCTACAATGTTTAACAATAGATACCATTTAAAAGGTAGAATGATAACATTCATGACTAAAATTTAAGGAATGAATGATATAATACAAGAAATAAAACACAAAAAATCATCAATGTATGAAGAAAACTACACCTTGGTTCATGGTCATGACATAATCCCCCACTTTAAACGGTTGTCGTCCTCAAAAACACCATCATACATTGTTGCAAAGTCTTGCTAGCTCCAACATCTCCAAAATGTACATGTTGCCTACCTCTTCTATGTCTTTGCATAAAACATCAAGGCTCAGGTCTCCATGGAAAGGAAGTCTCTTCAATATATGATCATCAATCCACATTTGTCACAATCTCCACATGTTGCCCCATTGTGGAAGGCTGGTCCCTCCAACTCAACTACATGCCATTGCTGCAACATATATCATGTCTAACCTCATCATTTATCGTCATCATGTGAATCACTGCATAATACTCCATCCAACACAACATCTCACTCATAACCAAGACGTCTATTTGACACAAACTCGGTGCACTGCATGCCCTCATGTCATCGAACTAGTTGGGTAGTTAATTCAACTATAGCACTCAACCCATGAGAAAGAACCTCCTCAGGTCACCATTGGTTGTTTCTCAATATCCTGTCACAATCCCAACTCGATCAAGAATCCATCTCGAGGTGCAAAATAAGCCATGCTTAGGCCCATTACATAGTCCATCATCCCCTTTGCAACATGATGTCCATGATGCTAATGCCAATGTGCTGTCGTAAAATTGCATTCATCCAAGTATCATTTACCTGTCAATAAAAGAAACCTAATCTCCAAGGCCCCTTGTGAGGGTGGTGTAGTCCTCCTAGATATCAAGGACCTGCACACACCTATCCTCGAAGGTCTATCTAGAAGGAAGAGTTGGGAAGTTTCCTCCTTGAGTCTCATCCACATATGTATCTGATTCATACTACATCGTCAAGTACTTGTGCAAAAATCCACTATGCCAGTAAGATCTCTATCTGCATAATATTCCCCAACCACTGTCTTAGAAGAAGTGCTCGAACTTCCTTCATCAACAACTCCATGGTGAAGACGCTCCGTAGAAGATGCATCTCTTAAGTGTCTTAAGATGTGTGAAACTACCTTTCCACCTTCATCTTTCCTTCTAGCTCTCACAACAAAGTAGCTATCTTTGTTTCCTTCATTGTTTGAGTCATACATCCAAGTCCCCTTTTCCACATAATCATGCTTTTCATTCGGATCCTTTGGATACAAAGCCATTGAACAAATTATTATTCTATATCCCAAGAAACTCCTCGTATTCATCGGAACCACCATAGTTTGTCCTCCAATTGTAATTAAGAGAATATATTGGTCCACCGTCGGTATGAATTGTGTAATTTTTAGAAAATATTACCCTAGCACCATATTATGACCATCCAAGTCTCTCACCCTCAAGTCCAACTGTCGGGACTGTGAACCCACTCTTAGCTCAGTGTCCTTCAAATTACCTATCATATCTTTCATGGTAGAGTCCAATGCTTTGAAAGTAATCAACTCTCTCCCCACTTCAGCTTTCTTCCCAAAAGATGTCGTTTCTTTCCTAGTAAGGAAGCTATGAGTGGCCCCTGTGTCCACTAATGTAGGAAACTTCTTGCCATGTATGGTTTCCTACACAAAACTCAGCCTAAAGTCATTTCCATCCTCTCTAGGCTTGATCTTGCATCTTATCTCTGCAACCTTCTTCAATAACTGGACCTCGGAAGAGTCTTTTGAATTATATTTTGACCTAACTTCCTTCCCAAGGTACCTCAACTCCCTATTTGGTTCATCTAATCAATTTGATCCTGGCTTACGTTGAGCTTCATCAAGTTTCTCCTCCATCGCTTTCTCCTTAATTGCACCTACTTGGCACACATTGACTTCTTCCATTCGAAGTGACCCAATCTTTCAAACATATTCCTTCATGTCTTGGTGATAGTCCCCAAGTATGTCAATGTAATTGAGCTCATCTTGTTCTATCACAATGGGCTTTCTAGCATGAAAGTCCCTCTCAATGTCGTCCTCAAGTCCCTTGACATTTTCCTGCAACATGGTGCTTTTCTCCCTTAGTCAAACTCGTTCATCCATGAGTTCTTGGACTCTTCGATCACGATGTCGTATCTTCTCATCAAGTTCATCGAGTTCAATAGTCCTTCCATGAAGATTACCCAAGTCCTTCCCCATGTCCACTATCTTGTCCCCCATGTGTATCAAGAGTTACCACTCTTGCTCAAGAGCTTCATAACATTTATGCATCTCATCTTTCCAAAAATATGTCATGTCTTCAATTTTTTGAAATGATCTTTCGACCATCTTCATCCCTTAGGCAAGTATCCAAGACCTTCTTTACCCTAAACAGTCATCAAGCTTTAAACCCCAATACTAACTGCTAGCAACATATATCAACTATCACGAAGTATCCACTTCAATGTTCAATGCTTCTTGATACCAACTCTCATGAAGTGCAGTTGTATCACTTCCTTCTGCAAATCTTGATTCATCTGAATCAAGATCTGATACCACCTGTCAGGCCCCCACCCCTGGGCTGATCTTCCAACCACACATAGGCAGTTGCAGCACCACTACCCACTTTCATTTAACCAATACTTATGAGTACATGATACACCTAACATTCAACACTTAGTTATTTTTCTTAAATTTTACAAAGCATTCATCATTTTACACAACGAAATTAATATTCATCATTATCATCATATAAATATGCATAGAGGAAATACTTTCTTTTATTGGGAGGGTAAACTCCCACATTAGAGTCTTCCCAATAATGATAATTCAATATTTTACCAATACAATTACAAGTTCAACCTTTGCTTAGAAACCACAATTTTCACCTTGATAAAGCTTTCCAATTTTCAACAACTCGGTCTACTCGTGTTGGGTCAGTCACCTCACTAGGTTGGGTCTCCCTTCCATTCAGCAACACCCACTTTCATCATTGAGGACTTCCCTTGTTCGTCGGGTTGTGCTACTCATCACTAGGTAGAGGTGCCCAACTCGTCGGGTTGGGTAGCCCTCCACATCTTATCACAACTCCCCCTCAAGCAAAGGTTCCCACCCCACCACATTATGTCATCCTCCGTAGCTTGTCGCAACTCGACGCCCTCCATAGCTCGTTGCACCTACGCTCTTCGTAGCTCGTTTGCACTGCAAACCTTCTGCACTCGTCTGCGAAGAAGAGCGCCCACCACATCAAGTCACCTTTCACAACCCATCAGTTGGGGAAGAGTGCCCACTGTTCAGCTAGCCCAACCACAGAATTGTTCGCCCACCATGCAGACCTACCCAAAACAGTTCGCTCGAACTCTTGTGGCTTGTTTCCTTCCTGTATCGGCTCAGTACTACAGCTATTAGTCTTCCTGCACCTTTCTTGTCCTTCTATTGCTTGTCCTTTGCTCGCCCAAGTGTTGTTCCACAATTGTTCACTTGAACTTCGTTGATCCTTCCTCCACTAAGTCACCACTCATATATATATGTGTCCTCCATGGTTAAGTTGTGTCGTTCAACCACACAAATATGCCCATGAAAATGCCAAGTAATGTGTCGGCCCACCAACTCATTTTTTCCACACATTGGCCCGCCAAGTCATCCACATCACACATCAGCCCGCCAACACGTCACGTGCGCACATACTTAGTCGATTTTCCCAATCTCGGTTTTCCCAATCTCGATTTTCCCAATCTTGATTTTCCTAATCTCAATTTTCCCAATCAATTCCATGAGGAATATAATAAGAACCATATTTCTTCAATTATTAATTGAGATTAATTGTAAAATAATGTGGCGAGTCTCATCGTTTCTTCCTTTTAGGGATTATTTTGAAATTATATTAATAAATATAACTCCCTTTGTGTTGTGGAGGCCACAACTTTACATGGAGGGATGATTCCGTGTGGCGACTTGGATGGTGTTCATCATGTATCCTCAACGAGAGGAAAAATTGAGGAGAGTTTGAGAGGTTAATAAATCAGTTAGAATCTATGAATCCTGTGTTACTCCATCCAAGAAGCAAAATAAATGTGTGGCTTCCTTGCCTTCAATGTATTTTTATCCAAACAAATACATTTCCATAATGGTTTTATATTTCATTGATCTATTAGCTTTTTTGGTTGAATGCAACACTAATGGCAGAGTCAAAGGTTTCAAATCAAGTAGAATTGGCTCAACAAATTATATAGAGCATTGGAGCAACATTAATACTAACATTTGAGGAAAATATTGATGAGGCTCACAATGGTGCATCCAAGGATTTGCTATCATAATGACATGTGAACTCAAAATTGTAAGAGGAGATTTCCCTAGGAGATATCGTAGGTTAGTCCTCCCATCCTTAGCAAAACAAACAAAAAACAAGCCAATCTGGTTTTGGAGGAAATGTAGTGGGACATTTATCACTTAGTTGTCTGCGTCATGTTATGCAAATATATAGTGCTTTTAGGTGTTTTATAAGTGTTGTATGATGAAAGTCAATTCAAAGTAGTTGTATGTAGACACCAACTATGTCCATCCTTCTTAGAGTTTTTGGGTATTTGCGAAAGAAATTTTGGTTCAAGATGTACAAGTTCTTGCCTTCAAACTAGAATATTTAATGAAATATATAACCCCATATATATATATGATGTGTGTTAATAATGAGTTATTATAATTCACTCTATTTATTTATTTACCTTTCTAAAATTGTAGAAATATAGATAGTTTCTACATAGACAAATACTACACATACAACGACAAAAAAAAAACAGTTGCGACATGGACAGCGATGGAAATAGAGACACAAAAACAATTGCGACATGGACACCGATAGTTGTGACACAAAATGCAATAGAAACAAAGATAGTTGTGACACCGTCAGCAGAGGAAACAAATACATTATGCGACCAACATAAATAAAACCAAGCACTGCAAAATCATAGTTGTTGCAGAGTATGACACAAACAACTGCAAATGAATAAGGATTATTGCTACAAATAAACACACTAAACTAGAAATAAGCCCATAAATTTGCTATAATTTAAAACACAAAATTGTTTCAAATAGAAGAGATAAAGATTCTCTTGTCGACCTCAACTTAAGATCATTTATGGACAACAAAAAAAATGACACACAATTGCAAAAATTGAATGTACAATATCTACAAACAACAAACTAAAACTGACACATCATATTTCACAATTTTTTGTGCCTAAAAATCATGTTGTTGCAACACAAAATTGTAAAACAAACTAACCCACAAGTTGTTGCAATGCACAAAAAACTACTTCAAATAAGAACATGGCTCTGGAATATGGATTCTTCTCATTAAATCTAAATAGACATTTACATCAGAATATGGATCCCCCCTGCTGTGGTGGTAGGGATGCTGCACAACCTCCCAAAAAACTGCTCACACGCAACCCAAAAAACATTATCTCCCATTCGAGCTTGAGATACCTCTCCCCAAATATAATTACACATATGTTTCAACAAAAACTACTAACCCTAAACCTAGGAGGGATGTTCATAATATTTTAATAAAAATATATTTATATAACTTTTGTTCCATCAGAAATGCACATGTCATGGAATTTATGTTTCATATTAGTTCATACTTTCCTTTTGCGTTTACATTTGATGTCACTTCACATGTACATTTATATTTACAATAAATTTTCATAATTAACCTAACTTTACACTTGGGATCCAATAATTCTCTTCAAGCCCCCCTGCAATTTATCTTTGATTTGTCCCTTACAGTTGCTAATTATTTTGATGTTTATCCTTTTTAGGAATTTCAATCTCTTATTCTCATATATTTTCCTCATGTGCGTGTGTCTATTTGTGTGTGTGTGTGTGTATTAGTCATATTGACTCCTAAGTTCCTCCCATCTTCATTTAAATTAAAATTTTCACCTCTCAAGCTTTCACACCTCACTATCCTTACTTTCCCCCCTTCATTATGTTATTTAATCCTTTATCATTTTATTAGTTTTTTTTATATTAATTGATTTAGACTAGATCATTATAAACTTAATCATCAATTGAACAACTTCAAGTTCAAAGTGTGAGACACACAATTCCTTCAACTTATTTATGGCTTCAAAAGCATTTGAAAATGGATAAATATGGTGACTCACTTCTTCATTTCCTAATGGTGCAATAAAAGCATAGGCCTTGCTATTTTTTATTTCCCAAACGGTAAACTCCTTATCTAAAGTGGGCGTTGCAGGGTGATTGTCTCCTTCTCCTTCAAAAACACCTTTCCACAACTCATTAAAAATGAGGTTGTGTTTTATCTTCTAGGACCACTCAAGATAGTTCGACGTACTAGTAATAACCACTCCCACAATAGAAATTAGTGAATGCATTATAAAAAACAGATTTTACCTCAAACAAATTCAATGGTTGCACAAAAAAAATCATGTATTTGTGATAAAATTTAGTGGCTATGTATCCAAAGCATCATCACTTATATTATACATATACAATATTATCCTTACAAAACTCAACACATAAAGGAGCATACAGTCTTCAAAGTTCATGTATTATATATCAACCATCCAACATATAACAAGACACATTTGCACTCTATACCAACCATCACATTCACCATACAACAATTTCACACCTTGAACTTGTGTCTACGGAACTTGGAAAATTGAAGAAATAAAAGAACTTCATTTAGAACCTCGACAAGTGATTTTGGATAACCCATTGAGAAAATTTAATAGATTTAGAAACATGGCTGCGAGGTATACTGTAGTAGTGAATTTATAACCCCATCATAGTTAGAAGAGTCTGGAAGGCTAGCCATTGTTACCGAGAAAATTAATCTTCTTAGGAAACAAGAACCCAATTTAAAAACCCAATCAGCACGAGCTTCAATGCTTCGTAAAAGGGTGGTTGTGGTATGATTGAGCTAGACTTTGCACTTGACAAATTTTATAATACCATGGCATTCCTCGATGTTGTGACAACCCATTGTGTAATAGACATGATGGAAAGGAGTTATAGAGCACATTGGTTGAGGGAGGCGTGCAAATGGAAGTATGATGAGTCTCTCAAAAGCACTGAGATTTCGCACCTATGGGCTTAGAGGTGTGAGGAGTGAAGCGAATGAAGGTGAGAGGAAGGAAGCGTAGTGCACATATAATGGCTATCGTGGGGTCCTCCATAAACTTGGTATGTCATATGTTGAGTTTGTTCGTTGGGATCACTTTGGATAGGTATGGTCGAATGGAAGACAGAGTTGCCAGTTATGCAAAAATATGAAGAATAGAGGTAGATCTCAAAAATAAGTAGAATAGAGTGAGGAGGGAGTTACAAGGGCAGAAAGGAAGCCAAAAAAAAGGGTTGGCTCTATTACCATTTCGGACGAGGAGGTAACTCCTCAACTCGAATTGTATTGCATTATGATTGATGATAGATATATGCATGGATGGAGAGATTCTTGGGTTTCATCTCCCAATGTCTCTTCATCTTATAATTCTCCTTATTTTCTATTTAAAATATTTACATGGATTTACCTAATCCCAAATATCACATGTCAATAGTTGAAAATGTTGAAAATTCATGTCATGTGTCCCAATGTCTGCAATCATGTTGATGTTATCTCAAACCAATGAAATACTCACACACATCTTCATTTTATATATCCATGCTACAGTGAGTACAGATGCAAGAGGGGTTCTTGGGCCCTTGTTTTGCAACAATTTCTTTGTTAAGATTGTCAACGCAACACCCACTAGCTTCAAGATTCTTACGACATCAATTGTTGTGACTTCCCGACTTCCTTTCTATTGGTCCTATGCAGCAACTTTGCCACATATGACTACCCTTACATCATATCAGATGCCCCTCCATTGCACATGTGTTAGTACTTCCGAGAAAGGCCTTAGAGAATGACATGGGTCTAGGGACCACTATTATAGAAATTTTACCAATGAGAGCCTTTGTTGCGATTGTGTGGAATGTCCACCTTCAGCCATTCGTACATCATCCCAGTTGTTCCCTTTTTCATACAACTTTGACGCCATCTAAGGAATCGTTGCAAAGGTCAGTTTTATACTAGGAACCTCCCTCTTTTTCCACTTCACTATCTTTGATCTAGATACACCACCATTGACACCTCTGACACCTACGACCTAATGAAAAAAGTATTAGTCCAACATCCTACTTTTTCTAGCAACACCTTTGACATTGACAACATATTGTAACAATCTCCCATCATCTTTTTTATCTTCGGCATCAGTGACAATATATTTTTGTCAAAATGTATAGCTTAAAAAAACCAAAATATAAAAAACTATAACATGTTTTAATTGCTTTTCCAGGTGAGCTACATAAGAGACTAAAAATACATTCTTTTATTATATATAAATATTTCTTTTCTCTTTATTTTTCACAATTTATATAGATACTAAAATTATTAAGATAATTGTTTTGTAACATATATATAGATACATACATTCTCCACAATAATAAGATATGGTACATCCTAGAAAGACTTCATTGGTAATCCTCTCATGTAGCATAGTGTGCATTATTTCTCATTTTATGGCAACTCTTTTTAACCTTTTATTCGTAGAAAAAATGGTAACATGGAGAGAAAATCCACACTAATAAGATATGGTACATCATAACAAGGCTTCAATGGTTATCCTCTCTTGCAGCGCACTGTGCATTCTTTCTCATTTTAAGTCAATTCGTTTTAAGCCTTTATTTGACAAAACAGATGATACCATTGAGAGAAAAGAGTTTGTGGTAAAATAAAAGAAAAATAATATTCTGACGTCGTATTTCTTCCAAGAAATATCGATTAAGGGATTTACATATGTTTTGCATAATATATTAATTTAAATTATATATAGTAATGAATTTACAAATTAATTTTAAAATTTATGATTTTTTTAACCAACATAACGAAAATGTATTTGATTAATTATAAATATAATAATAAAACAACATTTAATTAATAAATATATTGTAATATGTTTAAAGATATATGAAGATAATGATAATGGAGTGGGGTGTTATAGGGAGTGTGTAATTTATTAACCACCATGGAATGTAATGAAGAAAATATATTTAATAAATTAAAAATTTTGTGTAATTTTCATAAGTAATATTAGGTTTTTTTCTTACAATTAAAAGTATTATAAAAATATCATTATAGTTTTTTTATACGTATCTTTGATATGTTTGAATTTTCATTATTTTTAATTTTCATAGTTGGAAAATATAATCAAATTTACATTTATTTGACATCTACATATGAGGTTGTATAAAAAAATGTCTTTCTACAATTTAATATAAACATATTTATTTTTTAAAGTTTAATATAGATTTCCACTATATTGAAAATAGAAAATTAAAGTATTAAGTTTCAAGGGGTGTTATCCTACATTCACGAAGGAATGATGGATTTCCTTGTTTCCTTATTATTGTTTGATAATTGAGCTATGATAAGCTTTACAATAAAAAATGGTCAATCCTAAATAAATACTACTAATTAATAAAAAAAACTTATATAAATTGTTGTTTACAATATATATTTTTATTTTTACCATTAAAAAATTATTAATTATATTCGTAAAAAAATCATATTTATATATGTGCATATGCATTCTATACTATATAATAAATAGATACTCAAAATCTAAAATTGTGTTCAAGGCTATAAACTATTAATACTTTCACAACTATCAATAAACAAATATGCTCATTTTCCTCCTTGACTCAAACGTCCTCTTGGAGTGTGAACAAAATACAATTATAAGTAGCAAAGCTATCATGCCTTCTTTGAATCTTATATGCTTATAAAAAATAATAATCATTTCTACTCTTCAAGTGTAAATCCTTTTCTAGTATGGTTATACAAATACCATAAACATCTCTCAATACCATTATATTAATCTTATCGTAGTATTCAAACAACATATTTGACGGATTTTGTAATAGATTCTTTTTTTTAGTGTCTATTTTCCAACCTCTATATGGAGTCCTTTGGATAAGTGCTTTTGTAATATATTTGATTCTTGATACATGGAATAAGAGAATCATCGAAAGTTACTAAATTTAGAAGTTATTCCTATAAAGCTAAATATATAAATAGTTTTAGTGTTATAAGCACACACAAAAAATATTAGAATAACTTGTGAATCTTGTTTTGAACCCAATGAAATAACCTCTCAATCTATTTTTAAACATAATGAAATGAATATAAAATAGGAAAAGGGTTCCCTTTCTCCATATCCAAGAAGGCCTCCTTGGATGGCGCCATTGAAATAACCCCATTCCCTTGACCTTCTAATGGGCAGATGGATGAGCTTAATTTATTACATCCTTTAAGGCTTTACTTTGTAACTAGAAAGAAGTATATCTACATTGGGAACCATATTGACACTATAGGAAGCATTAGCTAATGGGCTCATATTACCATCATTCCATTTCACTATGAAGCCTCCCATTTATTTGTACATCCACCTAATATAAACGTAAAATATCAACATATGAGCTAGACTTTCCTTCCATTCCTGATATGAAACATACTTACAAATCTCATGTTTATTTTTATTTTTATATAGTCTTTTAAATTATAAGGCTGCTATTTCTTGCTAGGCATGTGGAATACACATCAATTAATATAAAATTTAAAAAATATATATCAAACTATTAAAAAAATCTACAAGTACAAACAAATTGTCATAAAAGTATTTTTTTTAAATGAATGAGAATAATAAGGTATTATTTTTAATATTTAACATCTCAAAATGGCTTTGAATTTAAAAATAAATTTTATTTATTAGATTTTTATTCAGTTTGTAATTAGTAGAATGGAGAACTATAAGCATGATATGCAATAGTGCATGAAGCTACCTCTAATTCACTATAATCATTAAGGTGCACAAATGGATCTATCCCATTATAACCTCTAAGTCCTCCTAATATGGATATGAGTAAATAGGGAGATTATCCTCATAATATTTCATATAAAAAGCTTTTATGAGTTTGAAAAGGAAACTATATTGTGGAGTAAAAATGCATTTTTTTATATGTATTAAAAATATGTAAAAAAAAAAAATTCCCACACCGGTTTTCAGTTTCTCCTTATTTCTCCCATGTAGTTAAATACCATTTCCTATAACCATACATTCAACAAGGTGGAAAAAATAAATTTGCTGAAAACACAAATTTTGGAAAATTTATAGAATGCTGGAAATTGCAGAAAAAAAAAATCAACAGTAATAAACAACCATTAAAACACATTAAAACACTGATATTTTTGGTCAATGTGACCCTGGAAAAACCCCCTACAACTCTTGGGGAAAACTAGTTTGAGAGCTCTGCTTTATTTCTGAAAAAAGCCTTTCTACAGTAAGAAAATATTCAGCAAAAATCAGCAAGCAAACTTTTACAACTTATCTCAGCCTTGCTGAAAAACTTCCCTGTTGAAACTTTGCTGTTGTTACTCCACTGCTGAAACTCCGCTGCTGATACTCCGCAACTCACTGTCCAGAAATCTCCCTTGCTCTCTTTCTCTCCTTCTCTTAATCTGCTCATGAAAGAATTGAATCGAATGTGATTTTTTCCTCCTTTTCCTCCCTTAATATAACTCCAAGTGACTTTTGGGTGATCCAAGTGACTTTTGGGTGATCTCTAAATCCAATGGCTGAAATAGATTTAGATCAATGGCTGAGATTAAATGAACATTTAAATCTCACTTTCTATTTTTTAATTCACCCACTTTAATAAAGACCACTTAGTCATTTATTTCCAAAGTCACTTTTCCTTTCTAATTTTTCATTGACTTTATAAAAGTCACTTTAAAATTAGACTTAGTAACTTTATCACTTAGTCACTTTTAAATTAGATTTTAACTTTATAAAAATTATAAAGTCACTTTAGGAGAAAAATTAAAATCTTTTGGACACTTTTCCCTAGGCAAAAGATCAAAGCCTAAGGGAACCACCTGTCCTCCGGTACCAAATTTGAACACTCCCTCTTACTGAGGAAGGTGTTCCTCACCACACCCATCTTGTCTCTGAAGTAAACATGCTTGCCCCGTGGTAAGGCTTTGGTAAGAATGTCTGCTACCTG
>APFE030992437.1:0-12325 GCA_000404065.3 Pinus taeda | reverse complement strand
AATGTAGATGTGTATTTATATCAATATGTATAATAATATGTTTTAGATTCATTAAAAGAATAAGCAATGTCACAAAGTGAAAATTAAATTTAGAAGAAAGGTATAACAACTTTTTTTTCAACCACTCAAACTAAATACTATAGTCTTAAATGTTTTAAGCATTAAAGTTTCCTTAGAAAATATAGTCTATTGGACCATCTAATTCTTAAGTGAAAATAAGATTTGTTATTACTTTTATCTAATCATTCAAAATATATATAAATAAATAATACATTCTTAACTAATAAATTCTTTTTCTATTTATATTTCTATCCATGAAATATAAATTATTTGTTGCATTGGTATGAAATTTAATCCATATTGAATTTTAAAATCAAATTTATTTAAAAAAATATTATTAAAATTTAGTAGTTATCTAATTTCAAAACAGGACTTAATGAAAAAAAAAGAGATTAAATAAATTAATTGTAATACTAATATAAGAAAAGTGATATAACTTTAGAGTATGCATCTATAATCAACAAATTGACTGATTTCAAACTATGATATAGAACAATCATATAAATTAAATGATGGTAAATAGATAGACATTTAAAGGACTTATTTCACGGAAATTTAAAGAATTTAATTTATTTAAAATTATTTTATTAATAATTATAAAAATAATTTAATATTGAGTTAAACATATATAATATTTGATAAAAAATATGCAACAAGTTTTAAATATGGAGATTTTATTGTATTTTTTTTTATAAAATAAGTTTTATCAATATCATGGATTACTATACTTTCAGAAAGAATGGATATATATGGCTTACTAATACCACGTGCCCAATAAATCATAATTTATTTTAAATAAACCTTTCTTAACTCATTTTTAAATAGAGGTAAAACCTTTCATAACTCATTTGTTAAACCAACAAATTTCAATCCCTCTCATCAATGTTAATCAAGGAAAACCACACCACGTGGGATTACACATTGGTATTTCTTGATGAGACCATTTTACTCCTTCTAGATACCTATGAGTCTTGGGTTGTTAACTTGTTTCCTTAATTCTAAGAAAAACATTACTTAAAAAACATAAATAAAACATAAATAATTTTAAGACTTATTCTAAATAAATACTAATAAATCATAACTGATATTTATATAATTTTTAATTAATCAATTTTAATTTAAAAAATTTATTAATTTAAAATAAATCTCTACTTTTACTTTATTATTTATGTTTAATAAAATTTAAAATATTCTATCAAAAATAAAAGCCCAACTAGATAAATTACCATAGCACAACCAGATTAAATATACCTTAGCTGTGCTAGGTACTCTGGCTATTCTGTTGCTTCGTGATCTGTATTGCTAATATTTACTGTGCACGCAAATCTAAACGATATTTAATGTACAGTGCCATAAGCTTTATCGACATTAGTACAAGTGGTATAAGCTTTTTGATGGTATTGCAGAATATATGCACAAAATATACCAGTCTGCAAAATATAGAACACGGTAACTTTTATTTCAGATTATATAGTAATATTAATGTTATTTGACATGCGAGTTTCGTAGCTATCGCACTCTCTGAGTGACAGCACGTGGAGAGAGAGGGATGGCTGTCACTCATAGAGCGATGGCTAAGAAGCTGGCATGTCAGATAGCATTAATATTGCTATAGGGTCTGAAATTAGGAGTTGCCTATAGAACACTGGGCACTAATAAATAAATAAATGAATGGTTGATATTTTAAAGTGTCGGAAATTAAATAGTTTATGGAATTATCATTATTATTATTTTTTTTGTTTTTTGCAATGATGATTTTTTATTTAAATTGATGGATGGATGGATTGATGATAGGCTGATTAAATTTTTTAACCAGCTATTTTTTTTTACGGAAAACACAAGGTTACTAATTTTCCAACAATTTTCTTACTGAAAAAATTTCAAACAATGTCAAAAAATCGAGGCTAACATATTACCATAACTCTTTGATATCTCTGAAAACATCACATTCCAAAAATAATACTCACATATTATTATAATTTCTTTGAAAACATCACATTTTAAAATAAAATATTTTCTAATTTCCTTTAAAAAAAAAACCATTAAAACAACTAGTTATTCCAAATTTATTTAGGCCTCTTAATTAATGTGAGTTAGTTCTGGCTAACTTTACTGTAATTAATGTGAGTTAGTTCTGGCTAACTTTACTGTGGGCTTATTAGTTTGTGATCTTACAATGGCATAAGCTTTTTTTGACATTATTAGCTTCTTTTGGAATATATACGCAGAATATACAACACTGTCTACTATTGTTGGCTGTGTTCTGTGGGCCTTCATTAGCTTGTGATCTTTATCTATCACATGGTTAATATCACTGTGCACTGGCATAAGCGTTCCGACAAGAATTGCTTCCTTTCGCTATATATACACAAAGTATACAACCTCTCCTCTGTCACCTCCCCGATGATATATACTCACTGTTATTCTGCCCCCTGTATTTTTCCGTCAGAAATGGGCATTCGCAACAGCAGAGTCGTCAAGTCGCACGATAGAATGCGCTCATATCGTGTGCTCTTCTGCTTCACCCGCCGCTTTGATGGCCCCCCATTCACTCCGCCAAAGGACCTCCAGGATCTCTATGACAGATACTTGGACGAGAACGGGTACATGACTGTGGCCAAGCTACAAAGTTTCCTGGCTGAAGTTCAAAGGAAGAAAGATGCTACAGAGCAGGACGCGCAGCACATAATGCAGACGTTGCGAGAGAAGAAGCAGCTCGGCATCTTTCACCGCCATGATATTCCATTCGATGCCTTCCTTCAGTATCTCTTAGACGAGGATCTCAATTCTGCAATTCGAAATGAGGTACTCTCAATTTGCTTTCCAGTGGTAGCTGGTTCAATTCGCGTACTGTGTTGCTTTAATGTTAGTGTCCTTTAGCGTTCCCTTTTACACATGGAATTCACAAATCCGGGGTCCTGGACAACTTAGCATTATTATTAAATTTGTCACTATTTTTAACCCATGATAAGGAATTGAACCACTAAACGTATAAATATTCGTATGAGATATTAATATTAAAAGAAGAAATTTTATAGTCATCAAAACATTCTTGTAAGATGCCACAATATAATCTTATGAAACTTTTATATTTATGTAGAAGACATTAATATAAAGGTTGACAGCAGGAATTATATTAATGTAAAACAACTTTGAAATTGAGATGGTTTATATGACAGTACTTGGATCAAAAGTTTGTTGGTTTTGTTAGTTTTGAGGTGTAAGTTTAGGAGTTGATTTGATGGTATTCTCTCTTACTTTGTTTTTAACGTGGTTGTTTCAGTGCCATATTTTATGGGTTATTTTTGGTTTATGGTTGTTACCTAGGTGATATTACAAGTAATGTTTTGGGATTTTATTTTACATTGTCATTATTCTTCTTAGTTGTGTGTTGACATTATGATTGGGTTTTTGAATGTTGTGAATAATCCCACGTACATAGGAGATGGTTATGAATAGTTTCATATGAATCTTGTTTTGCTTGACCAAATTATGCCGTGCATTGTTACATCATTGCCTGCCATGTCATCATTCCCAGTGTTGGATCTATAACAACCTTGGGAATTTGGAGAAATTGAGAAATGGGTTTTTCCCACTTCTTGAGTAGACTAGTTTTGATATATTGCATGTCAAATTTTTGTCACGATTTGCCCCTGTTATGCCATTAGCGAAACCTATCCTACCATGTCATCATGCTTAGGTGGATAATTTGTAATGCCCTTGAGGATTGGGAAAATTTGAAGCATGGGTTTTGTTCCTCTCATTGAGTAGACCACTTTTTACATAATGCATGTGAAAATATGCGCAATTCTCCCCTTGTTCACCCTTTAGAAAACTTGTAACACCTGTTGACTAGCTTTAACCAACCATAAGTTGAGCATGCCTTCTTTGATTGAAGAAATTCCACATGGAATGTCGTCCTCTCATTGAATTGAACAATTTGAGACCATGTTGAATTTTTGACCTTTGGAACCACTTTGTATTGGGAAATGTGAACTACCTTGGGAAGTGTGAAATGTTGCTAACTATGAAAATGCCATCTATGATAAACAAATGAGGGATACTACATCAAAGTCAAGGCCACCTACAAACTTTGTAGACTCATAGCCATGTGGTACGATATAGGTGCACCTTGATGTAGGTTACACTGGCCCATACACTACTGATCACCCCGACAAAAGTAGGTTCCCATAAAACCATGAGTCCTCAAGTAAGTCCATCTAGGGTCCTCCAATCCTATCTAGGATGAAAGTGTGAAAATTTCTGAATCTACACATCCAAAATCCTACTGCAATCACTGGTTTACCATCTCCTGCTTGTTTTTACATTCAATAAGTTATTTAATTATTTAAATAGGGATGAAAACACTATTGCAGACTACACATACATACAGATCATGAACTGAAATAAAATGAGACAAATACACAAGGGGCACCATTATTTTTTGGACAATCGTCCTCGGAAAAACCCAATGTGGGAAAACCGGTGCAGCGTATAGAGGGTTTGTATTATTAAGCAGATTTCTGAATACAACTAGGGTACCAAATCCGGCTCACCCAACAAAGAATAAACCCTATAGAAGTACCTCTAGCAGAGACAGATGGACAAACCCCACAAGTGACGACGTTGTTCCCAGTGCTGGGCAACGATGGCTGCTCCAAGCTTTGCGCTGGAACTGTGTCAGAGCTCTCCCTCTGCATCATTGCATTAGAGCTCTCCCTCTGCGACGTCTGTGACACTGCGTCAGAGCTCTTCCTCTGTGTCACTGCGTCAAAGCTCTCCCTCTGCGACCTATGTGACATTGCAACACTGCGTCAGAGCTCTCCTGGTGCTTCTCTTGCCTCTCTGCTATGTATTCTCGACCTTGGACTGAAGTCCCTCTGCCGAACTGCCACTCTCACTGCAAGTCTGCAACAGATCACTTGCTCGATTTTCTCAACAAACCTCGCCCCAGAAAAATCGAACTGAGTGATGTCTCAAGTGTATCTCCAACTGAACCTCAAGCCACCTCTTATACTTTTCCTGTTGATGAATCACTGACCGATATTAAATCCCTAATCAACGGCTAAGATTAAAATAGAATTGATCCTCACCACTTAGAAGTTTTTCACCCATATTCTTATTAATACACATTAATATTTTTATTTTCCTAAGTTTAGACTTAGGAACCCATTAAAACTATTAACTATTTTAATAACCCTCATCCGGGTGGAATCTCTTCAAACGATTTCTAGGTTCTGGAGATCTCATGTATTCTAGCCCATCCACAAAATTTCGGAGATAGAGCACATCCGATGCTACCCAAAATCAACAGAAAGAAACTATAGATGAACTCAAAGGGACATAATGTGGTTTGACCAGAGCAACAAGACACGAACAACAAGACACAAGGTCTAGGATACCTCATACAAGGCTTCACATTGTTGTTACATGGCTTTTACTTATGACCTTGTGCTTACAATGTTGCAAAATTGTTGTATGAATGTATAGGTACTGCTGCTAGTATAAGGGGTAACATGTCATAAATGGGGTCATCATCAAAATGAACATAGCTTGTATCTTATTTGTCCTTGTCCACTTTGATGAATGCATCAATCCTTTTAATTTCTTTGCAGTTACCATATTCTTCAAAAGCATGCCTAATCATTGAATCCTCCTGTTCTAGAACACTAGTAGTTTTGTCGTGAAGATCAATTTCTTGGACAGGAGTGTAACCCAATGAATTTGTGCTTTCATTTGGAGGAGGGAAGGCGGGTTCTTGAATTATCTTGACCTCATGGTTCTCCTCACATCTCTGACCATCACTTATTTCTTGATTCTTGATGGGAAAACGAGGTTCTTGTTCATTTGTATAAGTAGAAATATTTTCTTTTAATTCCACCACTTTTTTTTCCTCTTGAGGTGACACATTTAATTCTATTGTAAGGTTCTCTTGTTTTTCTTCCTTCTTGAGATCCTACTTTGTACTATTTTCAGGGTCATGCAATAATGGCTCAAGAAAGGGAAGAAAAAGTTGAGACTCTTCGGGGAAATCTTCTTCTTCTTGTCTAGAATAATATTTTTCCAATTCTAGGAGCCTTTGATGCATTAAAATTTGATTTTGGGTCATGTTAATATGATTTTTAATTAAGAACATTTATAATTCCTTCATCTGTTGTGTTAGGAGAGTGATGGAATTTGGATGAGATGGGTGAGCTTCGTAAAGATCATATTCATTCCTTTGCATACAAGGCTTACCAACGTGTGTTTTAACATAGTCTGACCGAAAACTTAGTGCATCACCCTTTTCTTTTATTTCCACAATGAGATCATTGGAGGGACGCTCACCAAATTTTGTAACCAAGTCATCAATCCTTTCCTGCATTCTTCCTTGCGTGTCAACGAAGACATAAATGTCTTCAACCTCTTGATACCCATAGATCCAATGCTTCTAAAAACTTTTGATGCATCGAGGGAATGATTTTATCTGTTTGGGCTCAAAGTTGCAATACCATTTCCATGCTTCATACCCTTGCGTTGACCATGTAAAGGATTTCATTAAATCATCTTTGATGACAATGTTATTATAAGCGATATAATTCATAAAATACTAAGAAATTTGGAGCTAACCATGGATTGCCATTACATTTAGGGACATGCATATGCAAATTAGCTATGGTAATATGAGGAAATCACAGAGTGCATGATAAATCTAAAGGAACAAATATATCTTTAATAGACAACATCACATGAAAATCCATGCTACAAACATGAGTGCGATGATCCCTTACATTGAATCAATTACCATAAATGTGGTTTTGCCAATATTTACCTTAATTCTTATCTTGGAGAACAACCTTTTATACTGTACCTCTTTTGATTTTGTTGAAATGGAGTCACCAAACGAGATCTTGCAAGCTGATCCTTAAACAAATATCTCATCAAGTACAAATTCAAATGAAAAAACTTACTGGGGGTGTTGTTGTATACAACTAGGGTTAAATGACCTTCTCCCTGACAACGATGTCAAGAAATGTTATTAATCAAATTAGCCAGGTTGCAAAGGTCCCTGCAACTTGCTAATGTGAGCACACACGGTAATGACCCAAGCCCCCACTCTTTAATTCGAACTTCCTCTGAAAAGGGTAAGGGAGGATTCCCAATTAGTACCTCAGCCAACCAAGTGAACACTGGTGCCTTCTTTGGGGTCAAAGGATGAGGTGGAGGAGTTAAGGATTGACTATGTTATTGGTTTTCTGTGTGTAAATCTGCATCAAAAACTCAAAACCAACAAGATGATACACTCAAAAGCATAAGATATAGCATGTACATAGTCAAACTTGATGTACAGAAAATTTCCTAACCAGATCTAAAGTTATTTTTTCAATTGGATGATTGGTTAGAGGAGTTATAATGTTAATTTGCTTGTTTCCTTGTGACTGCAGACTGTAAAATCTATAGAAAAATACAAGGAAAACAACGAATTTATCCTTACAAGACCAACCAATTAGTTCCAAAGCACTTTAGATAGTGAAAATCTAGGAAGGGTTAGATTGACCTTAATAGATCACTTTCAAGCCTTTGGACAATAAAAATTGAATTTCTGAAGTCTCAGGGTCAAATACCCCGGGTACTATGCCCAAAAAATTTCCAGCAAGGAGTTTAATTAAGGAACAATTGAAAATGCTTATTATTTTGACTCTAAATTGATAGATCAACAAGTATATTAGATAAAGAGTCTATGCACAAGATCCTTATAAAAGATACATATTTGATAAGAGTGTGGAACACTAAAAAAATTCAGATATGTTCTGTAACAACAGTATAAACACACAGATCTTTTTCCACAACAAATCTACCTCATAATCTAGGTTGTGAAACACACTTGCATCTAAGTCATCCTTGCACATGATTAGGGAGGTGAGATTGGTATTTAAAGAGAGTCACCCCCACCTTTGACTTAAAACTCTTTCCACCTTTCAGACCCAACTAGGAGTGGCTCCTAAAGTGGCCTTCTCCGATGTTTGGATCAAGTGCATGTTGAAATACAAACTCTTCTCTCAGTTGGCCTTGTAGAACGGTCCAACCTTTGTTTGAGTGACCCACCTACAACAAAGAAATAAAGCAGGCTAGTGCCCTAGTTTATCTCCCACACATGGTTATGTAACCCCTCAACTGATCTTCCCTACAACTGCTATGTGATCTTACTCAATGAGTTTTTTTTAGATTTAAGCCCAATTAGCACAATAAGGCAGGAAAATACAAGATAGTAAATACCAACACACACAATATAAAATTATGCACAGGCTTGCAAAATGAATTCTTGTTATTATGGTGTATGTTAGAAAACAACCTTTTACTAAATGGAGACTAGCCTTTTATAAAAATTTTCTAATGACTAGATAACAAGTTGATTTCTCCTGTAGCAAATATTATTTACTAGTCATCCACATGTCAGAGACTTAGTAATTTTATTAAAATATTACAGTTATATCATAAGTTTGTCCACTAAGGGGTCAAATCGACTTAAAATCTCCTTGGAGGTCCAATGTTACCTTTGCCATTTCCCTGGAAGACCCAAAAATACAAAATAGTATACTTTGGAAACCCAATGCTCTACTTGGAAGACTCAACTTTGTCCTCTTGGAATTCAATTTGGTTGACCATCTTGGTCCAATGCTCTGCCATGTCATCATGCCCTGTGCTAGATCTCTAATGTCCTAAGAAACCTGGAAAATCTGAGACAATGGCTTTGTTTCTCTCTTCTTGTATACCACTTTCTACCCCTGCTCTGCCACCTGGAAACCTATAGTCCCTGTTGACGAATTTTTACCAATTGTAACTTGAAAATGCCTTCACTGTTTAGAGAAATTCAATGTGGCATGTCATCCTCTCATCAACTTGTATAATTTGGGACCAAGTTGACTTTTTTACTTTTGGTACCACTTGCATTGGGAAATGTGAATTGCCTTGGAAACATGAAAAGTTGACTTTGTGAGTCTACCACATATGAGAACTATCTGAGGGATACAACACCAAAACCAAGGCCACATATTGACTCAATAGACAGTTAACCTTGTGGTAAGACATAGATGCACCTTGACATGCACTGGATTGACCCATACACTAGTGATCACCCCTACATAATTAGGCTCCTCTAAAACCATGACTCCTCAAGTAAGCCCATCCAAGGTCCTCCAATCCTATTTAGGATGAAAGTAACAGATATGTACTCAAATGGACCAGCCATGGCTCGACCAAGCATATGGTCTAGGACACCTAATACAAGACCTCACGTGGTTGTTACAAGGCTTTAACTTGTGACCTTGGGCTGACAATGGTATTGAATGCACTGAAAAATTATGTGTACCCCTGTTGACATGAGGTGTAATAGGGCCCACCTAAGGGTACTTTGAGAAACCCTCAATCTTACCATTTCCTTTTCTTTCATTTATGCTCTATCATTCTTAAGTATTTTTCTTACATAAAAATGCTCATAGTTAGAGTTACTTGTTTCATGTAGTAGTTTTATGACATAATTACTCCTTTTATAGTATGAATATGTTGTGCATGGCTTGGTTTAAGTTATTTCAATAGTTTGCATAAACAAGGAGGCATTCTACTCCTTCTTGTAGTGCATTTTACTTTTCTATGAATTTTTGCTATAGTACTATAGGTTTCCTATAAAACCCTGATAGTCACTGTAGAACATCATAGGATTGTCCTTTTCATTATATTTTTGACTCAGCAATGAATGTTTCCTTCAAGTTATAATGATGATATCAGGCTATGGTGTTTGTGAGGGGAATATGAGCTAGATAGGACTTTGATTTTCTTGCACGTAAGCCTAGATTTCAATTATGCATTTATTCTGTTCTTTGCAATTTAGCTTAGCATTTTTTTCTAGCAATTAGTTTATACAGTAGTAGTCTTTTTCTTCAATAGTTTGCTTCCATGGGGAATGTTGCCACAAAATCTAGCAGGTCTTGTAGAGGGGTACCGTACAAGGCAATCACTAGACTAAGTGACAACAATAAGGTAGTAGCCCACTATCACTATAGCTACTACCCCTTGCTCTTTATGGATTTTCACCAATGGAAGGAGTCTTAGTATATAGGTCACCTAAGAGATATTCTAGGCTTAAAGGTATAAGGTGACACAATAGGCTTCTAATGGATGACTCAACTTAGGTATAAGGCTCAAGCAATGAGGAGAGGCAATTTGCTTCCCTTAGAGAGGCCAAACTAGGGCATGCTAGACCTAGGGTTTGATTAATAGTGTGGAAAATGGAATGACCCAAAGTTAAGCTACCAAGAAAATGTTTCTAATGTATTCTAGCAAGACAATGGCACATGAAACCTTCAAGAAGCCCTCAAGTTGAATCTTAACCAAACTAGGGTTTCTCCTAGTGCAAGGGCAAGAGAAATTATGGAGAAAAATGGATAGATTAGCCACCAAGAGGAATGATTTTGAGGCAATCACTTCTACTCTTGTTGTTGACTCATTCCAAGACCAAAGATATCTCTCCTAGACCAATAGGCACTAAGCCCTAATTGAGGCCTCTTATCCTTGAGAGGGCCGAATTTGAGAAGAGAGAGAAAGCGAAATTCAATTTATAGATAAAATTCAACTTGATCACCAACTAGATAAGGCCATTGCCTAGTCCTTGGGTTGATGGAGTCTATGGGTGCTTAAGATTAGCTAAATCTTGCAAAGGAGTATGGATATTTTGATGCCCTAGCACAAAAACTCTAACTATTATCTTTGTGAGGGATCAAAGGCACTTGGGAGAGCTACAACAAGAGTTCACCAAGGGGATTATCATTCACATTCCATATATGAGTAATGAATACAATGAGGCTATCTAGATTGCATACAATTTATCTTCAATAGTCAATGGTGCAATAGAAAAACCCAAGACAACCATTACATTCCATAACATTAAATGAAAAAAAAAATCAGCAACAAAGGTCACTTAAAAGATGAAATGCATGAATAATCCATCATTGATCCAGGATAACTTCTCCAAAGACAAAAAAATAGCTCCAATAAGCAAGGTTCTCCATAGATCATGTCTCTCCAAAAATACAAGAGGCCAAAGTTCTCCCAAGGAAGGTTGAGATAGTCCAAGTGATTATGATTAGAAATGAAAATCCTCTCCTCTAGTTATATGAGGAGGATGAGTTCTAACTAGTAGCCTACGAGCCCGTAATAACAAGTAAAATCACAAAACTTCCTTGGGTTACAAGCCAACTCACTAGCCTTTGACATAAATGCTAAGAAACGTCCACACGTGTGATCCATGAGGTTGGTGCTACAATGTACATCAAAGGTGCTTCAGATGCCATCGATTGGTGGTACAATGTGCCATGTTTGATGTAGCAACATCTAAAACTCATGATTTGAGGGTTGCCCCTCAAATCAACCTCAATAGCTTTCTGTGGTCCCAAAATCTAGGTGGGGCACCACAAAGGGGTCTCCATGGGTCCCCAACTACTCATAATGTCCATCGCTGCTCCAAAATTGAGGTCTTTCTAGGTGCTACTAGCCATCTCGAGTCTCTAAAGGTGAGAACATCCTCATCTGGACCCTAAATCAATTGCCATCCTCATATGGTGCTAAGGCCATCCTGGGGGAATGCTAGGTCTAGTTGTATCATCCTGAAGAATCATCAAATGTGGTGCAAAGTGGCAGAATGTCCTCGCTAAAGGAGGTGCCTAGGGTCATGTGTGATGTAGTACTACTGCTTTGAGGCCCAAGGCTCTCAACACTTCACTTGTGAGTGCCAAAATACTTCTTTAATGGCTTGGGCACGTGTGGGTAAGGTGCCCAGGACATGGGCTATTGAACCACTTGACAATCACAACATAAAGTCTAGTGAAAGAAACCAATCATTGGGGACAACTATCATTATTGCATCTAAGGGAATCAAGCTTGAATGTAATGGGCTATTTAATACTTCAAATAAGAATTCTCTTCCAATATCAAGGCCTTGAGCTCGCAATAGTGTTTCCTCCCTAGGTAGGAGTGGCTAAAGGGCAACCTTATTAGGTGTTTTCAACCCCTAAAGGGAAATGACATTTCCTTAGTCCACCTTTCAATTGATAGGTGTTAGTGAATAATTATGATGGTGCGGAGGGGAGAAGACTTCATGGCCAAGTGCCATGGCCAAAGGAACTAGCATCATGGGGATCCACATCCTGAGTGTATAGATGCGAGAAGGGAGCAATCCTAGATGCAAGAGTTACCAACTCGACCTTGTTTTTCCACCCCTCTTGTGCGCCTT
>APFE030992435.1:0-25105 GCA_000404065.3 Pinus taeda | reverse complement strand
TGGACACCACATATCTCCACAGTGGTATGATATTGTCCACTTTGGGCCTAAGCCCTCATGGATTTGCTTTTGGACTTACCCCAAAAGGCCTCATACCAATGGAGATATTTGTCCATCCTTATATACCCATGATCCTCCCCACTTCTAGTCAATGTGGGACTATTGGTCGTATACCCAACATGTGTATAGCATCTGTGTATAGCCGTAGGATGCTTTAAATCAAGAGAAAAAAAAGAAAAAAAATTCTCACAGACAGCTCACTGCAAATCAGTTCTTTTTCGTTTTGTGTAATCTTGCTCTGATATCAGTTTGTTGGAAAGGCAGAGGAGACAAAGCATGAATTCACCCATAAAACATGAGCTGTTGTTCTTCTATTGATCACACAAAATATGATGCTTACAAGGAACCCGGTGAAGGGTATTTATCCTTTTCCAAGTAGCTACTCGTCTTAACATGCAACCACACACTAAAAGTCATCCAACGATCACTTAAATCGACTTGAATAACACTCAAATACTCAATCACTCAGTACACTCTGTATATTTAACCAAATCCTCATGCAAGAGTAATTATCTTATTTTAACTAAACTAAGATAAACCAGAAGGGAAAAACCAAACTCAATATGCAAGATGGTTTCTACGTGAAGTAATGTATAAAAAAATAATTTTTCTTTTAAAAGGCATTGAGGAATATTTAATTGGTTTGGGAATCGTTACTCTGAGTGGACACATTAATATACATATGTGTAATTGTAATTATCTGACACGGTCTAGGAAAAGATAAGTAAGGATTTTTTTGTTGAGACCAAGGTTAGCCTTGCGGACCCATCCGTTTCTAGCAGTCGACTAACAGTCATGGGTTGAAAAACCTAGCCTCAATACCTGTTAACTTAAAATAGAAAACACGTTCAAGAAACTTTATATCTCAACGAGACATTAATTCATAACCGGAAAATAAATAATCTATAAACATTGGGTGAATGTCTGTGGAATGCACGCATAAAATATAGGCTAATATCACAAATGAATAAGATATACACTACAAATCTTCTATAAGGGGAAACCGGAAAGATAATTTACACAGTATAAACCTTAAATCATCACAGATGCAAGTCTCTCAACGAAATTTAAAAGAGGCATATATCGCTACATCCATTAAACAACAGATGAAACGGAAACCATTTTGTATTGAGGCAAAACAATAGGTCTGAAAGTTATGATTAGATACAACGCTCGATAATGGGACATGGTTATGTGGCCGAAGGTAAGAAGAAAAGTACACTATGTCTATAACTACTACACAAATTACAGCTTGCCTCGACTGGTACCGTGGCAACCCTCCGTACCAAGAAAAAGGAAATTTTAGCAAAACCTGGAGAAAACTAATCCATCTCATAGTATATGGAAAACCCCAATTTTGAGCACTTAACGTGCAAGAGGTGGAGAAGAAATTTAGTAAGGACAGTGAACACAATACCGATAACAGAAAGAAAATAAATAAAAAATAACCAGAGGCAGAATGTTGCTTTGTGTTTACCTTGCTGTAAGAAACCCCTTGTTAGAAACCCTTTCAAAATCGAAACCCTCATTGATAACTATCTAGACTGGAGTATGAAGCCCTAACAGAGTTTATCCTACTGCAATTCCAGCATGGATCTACTAGGAGACAACCAATCCCTAACATTGAAGTGTCGTAAGGGTGGAAACATAAAAGGAGGCAAATATGGTTAGAAGAGTAAAGGGAGAATATTTACTGTTGGAACCGTAAAACTCACTCAACAACTAAACTTGGAAAAGAGCCCTTGTATTACCTCACATTGTAAGGTCATAGTCTTTAGGGAGACATTTAGGGTTTGGTTGCAGATATTGCACCATCCGAGAGGGGTAGAAGGTGAGAATGATGAGAAAATGTGGCAGAGGGTCAGGGTGGTTACACCCCATAACCTACCCAAGCACTGTAGGCCGTCCGATCTTCAGCTTGAAGCGTCAAGGGTTCAAAGGAGACCACCTCACTTTACTGATAAGAGTCCATGTGCCCTCAAAAAATATTCCACTAACATGAAACCAATATGGCCCGAAAGTAGATGAATGTAACGTTAAGAAGTACAACATTATATCTCAAGTTAGAAACCATACTCTTTGCTCGAGCCGTAATAATGTCTTATGACAATCATTTCATTAGCTACAACTAGAGTTCATCAGTAGGATGAGATTTTTAACAAGGGACATAACCTTTTACTAATAAGTTAATAAATAACCCCAAAATAACAAACCTTGTGAGCATATATGCAATTTAGTAAGATCAGACCATGATATCCTAACCATATAACATTATATATATGTACATAAACTAATTGTATCGGATTTTGACATGATGGTATAATTAGCAATTTTTTTGTTACTTATTGATGGATGTTACAGTTGCATGGTAAAAATGGATGAGAGCTCTAAAAAACTAGATATTAGAATTGGATATTTCTTTAGATTTGTGTAGAAATTATGATGTAGATTTGCAATTGCTCATGACGTTTTGATCAAAATCTCTACTTCTTCGCAAAAATAAATTCACAATGTAGAACCAAAATCATAAACATGCAATGGGAAATAACACACATGCACACAATATTTTTCTCGAGGAAAGAAATTTGCTAAAAACCCTAATGCCTACTTGTATTAATATGATGAATAAAGATGTATTACAATTTCTTTTCTTAACTAAGCACAACCTGTAAGTGAATAACTTATCTCTCTGCTCACTGAGAATTTCTAACCCAAACTTAGTCAATTTCCACCTCTACTTGAGTTCCTATTTACTTGCGTAATTCCTTGAGAAATTAGGCCTTGATTATTTAGGACTTTTTTCAAAATGGATTGTGCAATTTCTTAGGTTGATCATTTGACTGCATGCAACACATGTACACTCAAGACTAGTCTACAACTAATGTTACACTCCCTTGGAATCTCCACCACAACTGGGGAACTTGAATTCTCTACATGCACTAGCTATTTTGGGTTGATTGATCAACTAACTCGATGATCACTAAGTTTTACTGAAGCCCCACTACTTAACTGACCATTCACTAGTTATTCCAATAGTTAGAACTAGTTTAACTGAAAGCAACCTGAGATAACTAACCTTGGTTTCTAGAAATTAGAAATCACACATGCTTAACTGAAATCTAACTCCTCCAAGTCGAATTTATTGAGTAAACTGAATGACACAAGTTAACTACATCCAAGTTATCTCTTGACGTGGAAAATCAAATTTTCTCAATGTAATCAAGAAAAAAAATGAAATTGAGAATTTCTTGTTGCATTTTTCAACACTCCCTCTCAACAAGAAAGGGATTATCAACCACCCATATCCTACACCTATGGAACTTGAACTTCCCTCTTGACACGACCTTTTTCAAAATGTCAACATCTTGTTCCTCTGTCAGAATGTACTGAAGCAACATTATCCACCTCTGCACATAATCCCACAAATGGTGGTACCAAATATCTATATGCTTGGATTGATCGTGAAATACAAGATTCTTAGAAAGGTTGATGCAACTTTGATTACCAAAGTAGATCACAATTGGATCCATAATTTGAAAAAATAGTCCCACAACTATCTTTCTTATCCAAATCACCTCACATGCTGCTTGACTTGCAACCATGGATTCTACTTCTGCTAAATTGAGCACCATAAATCTTTGCTTCTTGTTGTACCAAGAAAGAACTGCGGAACCAACACTGAAAATTCCACTTGATATAATATTTCGATCTAATGAACTGCCCACCCCCTCTGCATATGTGAATCCACATAACTTCACTCCCTCTGCTCGTTTGTACCATAGTCCACCTGGGTAGTGCCTCTGAGGTACCATAAAACATGTTTAGTTGCCTTCCAAAATAATTTGGTTTGCTTAACCATAACTTGCCTCAGTTATTCGATTGCATAACACATATTTGGTCTTGTGTTCACAAGATACATCAATGAACCCACTGGCTATCGATAAATAATAGCATCCACTTCTTCACCTGAAGTGGCATCCTCCTTCCTCTAGTTGGTCGCTAAAGGTGTCTCCATGGGTTTGCAACTCTCCATATGGAATATGTACAATATCCCATTTTTATAATTTCCTTGAGAGACAAACAATTCCCCATCACCTTGCCACACTTCGAAGCCAAGGGAGTAGTGCACGAGCCCATGTACTTCATTTTAAATTATCTTGCACGGTCCTCCTTGCAAAATCTATCATCACTATTTAAAATTAAATCATAAACATATAAGATAATAATAAGAAATTTACCTTCTACCAAGACATGATAGAGTTTTTCATCTGCCTCACTTTTGGTGAAACCAAAACCGATGAGATAGCTATCGATCGTGGTGAACCAAGCACAAGGTATTTGTTTGAGACCGTACAACACTCACTTGAGTCTGGACACATGAAAATTCCAATCAAATGTCTCAAAACCTTTTGGTTTCTCAATGTACACCTCCTCCTCAATAACCCCATTGAGAAATGTTATTTTTACATCCATTTGGTGGTTCTTCCAACCCATCTACGCAGCGATAGCATGAATTGATCTAATCTATGAGTACCTTGCTACATGAGAAAATGTCTCCTCATAGTCAATTCCTTTAAGTTGAGAGAACCCCTTGGCTACAAATATGGCTTTATACTTCTCTATTGCTTTGGCATGCCACTCGCATTACCTTGAAGATCCATCTCGAACCTACAAATTATTTATCTGCTAGTCTTGGTACTACTTCCCAAACACTCTTCTTTATAATGGATTCATACTCCTCCACCTTTGCATCAACCCATATAGGTTTCTCAATTTCTTCCTTGAAAGAGGATGGCTCAGTCTCTACAAGCTCATTCGTTAGAGCCATGTAGCTAGTGTACCAATCAGGTGACCTTCTCAGCCTCCGCAAATTTGAAGGAGCTCCCACATTCTACCTCGTATCTTGTAAAAGTATGTCATATTCCCTAGTTCTTTTCCTACCTTCTCTCGATGATTCTATTGAGTGTTTGTCTCTACTCTATGTTCCTAAATTTGTGGTTGCTCCACAAATTCCTTAGGTTCCTCCTTTGGATCTAAAATCTTCTCCTCTGGTGGGATCTTAAGCTCCCTCTCAAGAGAGAACCGCATCGCTTTTGCCTCATCAAAATTTACATCTGTTCACATAATTATCATTCTGAGGGATGACAAGTACAAAGGGTAGTTGTGAGGAGTTTCTATGTAACCCACAAATACCCCCATTTATGTTGTCGACTCAAGCTTCTTCCTTTATTCTTTGGAGACATGGAAGTAAACAAGGGCTCCAAAAATCTTGAAGTGAGATACATCCATCTTTCTCCTTGAGAAATCCTCCTCCAGTGCAATGATGCTGAAAATATGATGAGGACTCCAGTTTTGCAAATATAATTCTATGTTGCATGCCTCAACCCACAAGTGTAGAGGTAGGCCTTGGTCATGCAACATCGCCCTCGATGCTCCCTTAATGCTACAATTCTCTCTCTCTCAGCCACCACATTCTGTTTTGGATTGTGGAGTGATGTCAACTCTCATCGAATGTCTTCTTTCAAAAATAATTTTTTTAAATTCATTCGACACATACTCACCTCCATTATTTCTCTTGAGATCATTCACCTTATTGCCGATTTATTTCTCAACCAGTGTCTTGAATTCTACGAACTTGGACAATGTCTCATCTTTCTTCCACATGAATAAGATCCAACACTTCCATGAGAAGCCATCAATAAAAATGACAAAATATTTGTGTATGGAAGTGGATGTTGTCGAGAAAGGTTCACAGACATCAGAGTGGATCATTTCAAGGATTGCATGTGGTTTGTTGCCCCGATCATGGAATGTGGATTTTTTGTACTTCCCTAAGGTACATCCTTTGCATATATCTTGCTGCTTGAGTGATCCTTTGGGGAGGACTATGGTTATTTTCTATATAATATTCAAGGAACCATTACGAAAATGGACAAGTATTTTGTGCCAAAGTTCACCGACATCACAGTTCTGCACCTTCTTCGCCTTTGTTCTTAATGCAACACACTCTTCCACATCTAGCTTATACAGGTTCTTTAGACAAACCCCGATCTACTTCACCTGTCCCGTGGCTATGTGTCTTAAGAATGCCTTTCCTTTGCTGAAGATCAGATCATAACCATGGTCTTCTAAAACTACAATAGAGATGAGATTTTCCTTTAGTCCCATAATGAACATGACATCATTGAGCCTGAAAGGGGAGCCTGAATCCCTTTGAAAGGTCATTGTACCAACTCAGGTCACACTATACCTTTTGTTTTTCTCGAGCTCAATGTGCATCTCCAAATATTTCTCCTCCAGGTGACTGAAAAACTCTTTACACCCTGTCATCTGGAGCGATGCACTTGATTCCAAGTCCCACACACGCCCCATCATTGTACTAACCATGCATGCGATAAGGGTAAAGTTAAGCTCAAACTATGAAGCCAAATATTCACCTGCTTCTCCTCCTGATATCTTCTTGCTCGCCTTTTTGTGTGGAAACTTCAAGGCATAAGGGCCAAATTCATGACAATATAAACATTTAATTTTTGACAAATCTTTCTTTGTGCCTTGGTTGGATTCTGATTTGGTTTGAGATTTCTTCCCTTATCCCTTATTTCCCTTTGCAACCAATGCAAAGTTTTCTTCATCCTCGCACTTGGATGAAGTTCCATCTCTCATAGTTAGCCTTATTTCCTCCTGTACCAAATCAGACCATAAGCATTCCCATTTCGAGAAGTTTTCCCTCCCATTCACCAAATATTGGTAGCTATGCTAGTTCTTGGGAAGACCTAGAATGGGTAGAATTACTAAATCATCATATGAAATAATAACGCCAACTCTTGCAATCTCATCACAAACTTGTGTGAGCCTTCTTAGATGCTGGTGCATAATGTCATTCTTCTGCATCTTTCTATTTCAAAGTTTATCCTTGAGTGCCAGTTTCCTATGGTCAATAATATTCTGGAATAGACCTATGAGTGCCTACCAAATTGTGTGAGTTTATTTCCCATGGATATTGGTGACAATGTGGTCTTGTACTCTATCCAATATTATTCTCCTCTCCTTAACTACATCTTTTTTCCATTGAGCATGGTTTTGGGCATCAAATTATAGTGGTTTTGCAACATTTCTCTTGATGTATTCGAGCAATTTGTTTCCATCCAATATCGCCTCCATGTGATCCTTCCATGCAATGAAATTAGAGTTGCCTTCCAAGACATACTCTAGCCTCAGTCCATTAAAGGCCATCTTCGCAACTCTGAAGAGATTATGTTGCACTGAACTTCAAATTCGAACCTCCTAAGAAACAACTTTGAAAATCTCTCTAATGTGAATCCTGTTGTGATACCATGTGGAAATTATGATGTATATTTTCAACTTCTCATGAAATTTTGATGAAAATAATAAGACACAAACCTTCTCTACTACTATGTGGAAATAAATTCATAATTTAGAACACAAATTACAAACATGCAATGAGAAATAACATACATGCACATAGTATTTTTCACAGGGAAAACAATCTGCTAAAAACCCCAATTCCTGGTTGCATTAATCTGATGAATAAATATGAATTACAATTTATTTGCTCAACTAAGCACAACCTACAAGTGAATAACCTATCTCTCTACTCATGGAGAAGCTTTGACCCAGACTAATTCAATTTCTGCCTCTTCTTTAGCCCCTATTTCCTTCCATAATTCCTTGAGAAATTAGGCCCCTATTATTTAGGAATTTCTTCAAAATGTAATTTGCAATTGTTTGGGTTAATCATTTGACTGCATGCAACACATGTATACTTAAGACTAGTCTACAATTGATGTTATACTACCTTAGAATCTCCACCAGAACTGGGGAACTCAAATACTCTACATGCTAGCTATTTTGGGTTGATTAATCAATTAACTGGATGATCATTGAGTTTTACTGAAGTGCCACTATCTAACTGACTTTCCACTAGTTCCTCCAACAATTAGAACTAGTTTAACTGAAAACAACCTGAGATAACTAACATTGGTTGGTACAAATTAGCAATCACACATGCTTAACTAAACTGTAACCCCTGCAACTTAAATTTATAGAGTAAACTGGGTGACACAAGCCATTTCACACAAGTTAACAACATCCAAGTTGTTTGGTGATGTGGAAATTCGAAGTTTCTCAACTTAATCAAGGAAAAATCAAATTGAGAATTTATTGCTGCAATTTTCAAGAATTCGCTCAATTTTATTTTTAATGTTGGGAAGGCTTCAGGGTATTGACCTACCTCCTCTCATTTAATTAAAAATTTAACCATATTTTTCCTCAAATCCCTAGAAGAAAAAAACCCTAAACCTAATTCGAGATCTTTTCAAGAATTTTCTCAAATTTATTTTTAATGTTGGGAGGGCTTCAGGGTATCGAACTACCTCCTCTCATTTAATTAAACCTCAAATCCCTAGAAGAAAAAACCCTAAACCTAATTCGAGATCTAGGGACCGTTGGCAAATCAGATAAGAGGAGGACTACGACCTATTAATAGAGTTGTTGGCATATCCGCTAAGAAAAAGACCATTCGTAATCATTTCTAAGACAAAATCCATTCATGGGTATTCTCTTAATGTTTGTCATTCTCCTCTTTTAACATCCCCTAGTAACATCGCATGAAAATGCATGGAGTTAGAAATGTTTTACATAATTTACCCACAAGTAACTATCCAAATTACTATTCTAGATTCCACATTAACCATTATATAGAATCTTCATCATTACATAGAGTAACATTAACAAAAATATCATATTAACATAAATTTTTTGATGTAACGTTATAACTATCTTAGTTAACCACATACCTCATAATGTAATCGTCATGTCATGCAAGGAATCAACATAATCAAATTGGCACAATAAGAAATCACATCATTGAATAATGATATACTTTGGAAACCCCATAGGGTGAAAACCAACAAACGTATAATGTTATTACTAAACACTCGTGCTAGTGTTCACCCCTCACTCAATAACATAATAGATACTACTATCATGCATGCAAATGAAGGTTCATTCTCCAAAAGAATATTTTTCAAGAGAGGGCTATTTACAATGTCGATTTTACATGCAAATATATGCTTTGTTATACAATGTCCATTATAACATGTCCATTTTACAATGTCCATTTTATGCTCTATTATTATTTCTTGTGTGCAAATATATGTATTTTTCCTAAGGAAAGTTAATTTCATTTATTGCATTCAATTACATTTTTCTTGTCCAAGATTGGCACAATAAGAAATCACATCATTGAACAACGATATAATTTGGAAACCCCATAGGGTGAAAACCAACAAACGTATAATTTTATTACTGAACACTTGTGCGGGTGTTCACCCCTCACTCAATAACATAATAGATACTACTGTCATGCATGCAAATGAAGGTCCATTTTCCAAAAGCATATTTTTCAAGTCATAGCTATTTACAATGTCCATTTTACATGCAAATATATGTTCTGTTATACAATGTCCATTATAACATGTCCATTTTAGAATGTCCATTTTATGCTCTATTATTATTTCTTGTGTGCAAATATATGTATTTTTCCTAAGGAAATCTGATTTCATTTATTGCATTCAATTACATGTTTCTTTTCAACAATGTAAACTTTGAAACGGGAACTATAAACTCAAAACGGGAACTCTGGCCCAAAAACCCCAAAAAAACATCAAAAACAGTGATAAAAACGAAAAGTGTGTATACTAGAACGATGTTTTTTTTTTAGGTGCCAATTTTGAACGTTTTTTAAAAATGGCGGTGACTATGAAATTTACTACGAAATTTTCGTGCAAAATATAGCTTCAAAACGAAAGTGATGCTACTGGAATAATGTTTTTTTTTTAGGGTCAATTTTCAAACTTTTTAAAAAATGTTAATAAAACCAATTTTTTATGTCTCAAACAAAGTTAATTTTTAAGGAAAAAACACATTAATGTTTCTGGTAGAATATCATTTTTCTTTCCTAAGTATAAATTTAACATTTTTTCAACCACACCATGCTAGATACAAAAGAAATTGAAATTTTTTCAACTATAAAATTAAAAAACCATGACATTATGAACAAAGTATATCACTCAATGAAATCAAAAGTCTTTATTTGTATACTGAATAAAACAAACATTATATCTCTAATTTGATATTGCATTGTAGATATTTAAACAATAAAATTTATCATACTTAAGAGATGCTCTGATTGAATGCTTATTAACAAGTTTTAGTAGAATTTATTAGCGGGCAAATAGTTATGTGTTCCTTATTCAACATTGGGATTGGGATTGATCGATATGTGTATTTTTTTTCCAAGTTTTATAACCAGAAATAGTGTAATAGAAGTAGAAGATGTTGTTTTTAGAAAACCCTTTTTAATAAGTTTTAACTAAAGAAATAGAAGATGTTGTTTTAATGAAACAATTGTTAATAAGTTTCAGTAAAATTTACTAATATTGGGGTTTTGGATAAAGGTTTGTTGTTTTTTTAAAGGGATATGGTAATTTAAAATTAAAAAATGTTGATATGAAATTTCATATTAAGAAGACATTTTGATTAAATATTTATTAATAAATTTAAATTGAATTAATTAGTGAGTAAATGGTGCTTCTATTTATATTGGGATTGATCTTGAATTTAATTTAATTGAAAAGAGAAAAATAAAGAAAAAAATAAAATATTTATTAGCTTTTAAGAAAATATTTTAATTGCATATTTATTAACAAGGTTAAATTATGATGTTGGTTGATTTTATTGGGATTTCTAAATATTTTAATAACAAATACAATTTAATCTTGCATAAAATTTTATTTTATTTTGTTTAAATTTTTAATTAAAAAATATAATTTTTTGAGAGATCAAACACCTCTAAAGGTCTGATTCATAAATAGAAAGGGCACGAAAAAAATGAAAAATAATAAAAGAGCGCACATTGGCAATACCACCACATAACCCTTACACAAAGAGAGATAAAACTAATTACGTAGGCCCTGTAACATCTCATTATTACAGGCTAACATCTCTAATGAAAAAGTGAATCAGCATAAAAGACATTATAATAAAGTGACTATTAGTGCAAAGCAAATGCTCAAAAGAACAAAGGAACAATTTGAGCTAATACTAAAGGCAGTCATTTATGACTCAAAATTGGTTTTTTCAATAAATTTATGTCCTAAGGCACATGTATCTAGGTTTTGACCTCGCCTAATCCAAATGAATCTTGGTTTCCATTCATTCTGGCCTCATCTAGAGGATTTTTGTCTGTGTCAATCTATCAAGACGATATGCCAATTATAAAAATATACATTTGTACGTAGAAATTTATATTTCAAACAATGCAATACAATTTCAGAATGGAATCTCACTTGAACAAAACTGTATTACGGTCGACCTTCAACAAAATGTCCCTTAAAACCCAAAAATAGAGACAATTTTATAGCAAAAGGTTAGAAAATAAGAATGGAAAAAAGGTGAATGGAGAGCCATAAGTAACAGAAGCATGCATTGAGCACCTACGGGGAATGCTAATGATAATGAAACTAATCCTATAACTCTTTTCATGCTCAATCTGCTTGCTTGACTGGAAAATAATTGAACATGAGAAATCACATTTGACCATGGAAAGAAACTGAGATAAAAACCAATTGAACAATATTACAGCCGACAAGAATATATCCATTTGTATGTAGAGACTAGAGATTATGTCCCTGTGATAAGAATGTGACCAAACAACGTGTGTATGTTTTGAGTTTTAGGCCACCCACTAAAGCTTGCCTTTTTCCCAATTAAATAATCATTTATACCCATAATTAAATACACAACAAATATTCAATTGTTCCACAAGTTGTATATAAAACTACATCAATATGTATTATGGAATATATAAGATATATAACTATTATAAGGGATTGCATCTCTTGGTATAAATTAATACTGACCAAAGATGAAAGTTAATATTCAAGTAACTAGCTAATGAGAAAGGCATAAAATAGTGGGTATTAAGACGTTTCATAAAATAACACTAACCAATATGTCGAATCATGGAATGTGTGGCAGATGTGAAACACTCTGAAGTTATAGATTGATTTAGGTTCTTGACAACAGTACCTTTGCCAATTATGTTAATTACAACTCTTAAAGCCTGCGTGGAGGCAGAGTGTTCCCTCAGTGTTCCCTTGTTTTTTTTGGTTCATCGATTCGTTGGAAATGGATTCAAATTTTACACAGCAGAATAATTTGAGAGGGAGACCTGATGAATAACAAGGAGATCATAGGTAAGACTCCGAATAGGTGAGATTATGAATTATGGAAATTATTATAGATTGCCATTTTATTACATGAGATTTAAATCGACCATTTGAAGTGCGTTGAAGGGAAATTGTCATCATACATCTTCTCAAGCACACCGAACAGATTGCAAGAGCTACTGAAATGCCAATGAATTAAATTGTGTTGAATTTGGGTATTACATCACGATAGGATTTGAGTGATCGCAGCGCCACCCCGGGCCCCCGCCCCGCGCCGACCGGCGGCGGTCGATTCCGGGATCGAATCCGCCGCGGTCGGGCGGGGCGGGCAGCCGGGGGTGCGCTGCGCGGCGCGCTATGTTTCATTTTTAAGCCCGCGCCGAGTCAATCGATGAATTCTACGACAGAGAAGTCGCGTAGAGCTATCTATGCACCCATTAACAGACAACTACCAACGATTTGGAATTTGAAAGACGTTTAGTGGAAGAGGGAGAATATGGCTTCTTTTAGCTTCATTGCCACTTTCGATGGTATAAAATTAACTAGTAATAAGAAATCGATTACTCAATTACTGAGCGCTAACTATTTTGCAAATTGAAATTTATGTTATCTGGTCAGGCTCAAGTATGTATATCCGATTAAACTCTTCGAAGACTTTGGTTTACTAGGCGAGTAGTTTGAAGAGAATTACATCATCTGACCTCAATTTTACCCACCAAAATAGAAAGTTTAGAAGATTAGATCATCCCGAATCGAAGACTAAAGAAGGCAACGTCAAAATAGAAAGTTTAGAAGATCATCTCGTCACGTATAAAAGGATAAAGAGTGAGAAGGCAACGTCTATCATTAATACTGGAAAGCTCTAACTTCTACCGCGTGTCCGTAGTTTACAGGGTAATGCCAGCAATTAAGCAACAAACTATCCTGTAATTAATGTTTATGAGTTATGTTGAAAAAAAAAGAGTGACTTAAATGCAGTCAAATATATTTCATCGTTTTCTGTGAGCGCCCTTACTTTTAGGTTGAAAATGTGCATTTGAACAAAGAGCAGGGAATCGCAGGTCGATTCCGGGAATCGACCCACCGCCGGTCGGGCGGGGCAGGGCGGCCCGGGGGTGGCGCTGCGCCCCTAAGCATATGCATGTATTGCTGCTCGAATTGTTGCATCACTTTTGTCACGATGTCCTGAATTTTATTGTCGATCTTATCGAGATCCCTCTCTATTAGCACCATGGGATCCACATGCGTCTACTTGTTAGACTTCCATTTCTTTCGCTGCCCACTTTGCTGCTCTTGCGTGTGCTTTTTCAGGATGAAAGGAGTTGTTTTCTCTTCACCGCCACTGCCTCCTTGATCGGACAGTTCTTGCTCATCAGTGTGGTGGGAAGCAGACTGTTCGTTGTCCTCTGCATCCTTCTGCTCGCGCTCTGCTTGGGCCTTGGTAGCGCGTAACCAATGTGCGCATAACTTCCTTGGCGACATCCTTCCATTTTTACGCAGCATAACTTTTTGCGCTTGTGCTCATTCCTGCATCCAACTACATAGGTGTGCACCATTCCCACGGCCAAAGTCCCACAACTTCCTGAATATCTATGTCTATCACCATATAAGGCAACACGTGCCATTTCTGCTCCAGGTCTTTGCGCGATTTGATTGAGACCTTGTAAAAATTGGCTTTAAATTCTGCATAAGTCGAGAGTTGTGCATACAAGGTGGGGGTCAACCTTGGGTGCTGGCTAATCGCCATGTGCATGTCCATCTCCATCAACACCCAAAATATTTTTTTCTCCTTGACACATTTTGGATATTTTGAAGCCCATAACGAGGCAAACCACGCAACCTCAGGCAATTCCTCTTTGTGCGGAGGAAATTGGCTATCCTCTGGCAGCCTCCAAGCAACTAACACAATTGATAATAACAACCAGGCATAATGAAATGGCTTGCTCTCCTCCTAGGCTCGCGATAGTTTGCGAGGAACTCTTCACACAGATACTTGGCCTAGTTGTACTGAACCCCCTTTGTGCTCTAAGATGCGAGCGATATGACCGATGTCAGATTTTCATCTGCGTGACTTTGCCTTCTAGGATGCGGGCAACCAATTGGACTGCTGGGTTTGATATGGATGTAATAGAATATCCTCACGTCTTTTTAATTAGACTAAACTCCTTCATTTTGTCGACCAATTCTTTCTCTCCCATTTTTCCTCCAAATTCTTTTGCAGGGTTTGCACCTTTGTAAGGCAACTTAGTGATCCCATGGATCAACATGTTTGTGATAAGGATAAGCTCTCCTAGCCATAGGCACCCATCATGCACCAGCGCAAGGAGCTGGCGCACACATACTGTATTAATGGGGGTGTGGTGATAATGTGGCACCAACAACAGATTGAGCAACCATGACTGCTCAACACCATGCACCCACTTCATGGGCTCCAAAGTTGTAACTCCCATTTCTTCGTAGTTTTTCAGCATGTACTTGTGAGTCATCAAGTGTGAAAACTTCATGTGGTCCGCAAGGTCCCAATATTCCATTTTGAGCAATGGAATGTGCGCCAGCCTAGGAACCTCGAACACCACTTGCTCAGGAAGCAAAGGTGTTGACACTGTAAATTTCCCCGTATTAGGGTCCTTCGTGACCTTAGCTTTTCCCTTGCACGGAGGGATATACTCATGAAACCTTGTTTTAGGCTCCACTCCTTCGGAATCTATATCTTCCATTCCCAGGAATTCTTCCTCCATGTCCACTACTTTTTTTGGCTGCTTATCCTTTTTCTGTTTTTCCCTTGTTTCGGTATGCTTCCTCGGTGATGCACAGAACGACACTAACTTCTTTGATTTTCCCTTTGCGATTGGTTGCTTTTCCTTCGTAGCAAGTTGCTTTTCTTTAGCCATACTCTGCTTTGGCCTAGGTGACCTCAGCGCTGTGGGCACTGCAGGCGTAGCCTCTACACTAGACACTTTTGGTCATGGCGCATCAGACACAACTACTCCCGAACTCAGGGCTTCGACAGGGTTAGTGGTAGTCATTCTCTCCATAAATAAATCCTAGGCTACGGGAGAACAATTTTCTCGTGACAAGAATTCTTCCCAGAACGCTCGGCTCATAAGCAACAGACAAAAAAATTCACCAACAATTTTTAGAGCGCAAAGTGTTCTCTGTTGGACTGACATGCGTAATTTATAGGGGGTTTTGAATTCAAATTCGATCGTTCCCCCCAAATTCTGATAATAAATGTTGTTTTAGTGACAACTCTTCAAATTTTTTTGCCTTAATTGCCATCAAGTCATGAATAGTAACTCCAACGGTCATTTTCTTCCTTGGCTGTGCGGTACCTTCCCCCTTGGTGCAACTTCCTGAGTGCAACTTCACTGCTTGCATCTTCGTCACTCTTCGCACAACCTACTTGCTGCATTGTCCACCAAGCCAGACAATGTAGTTTATAGTCATGCTCTCCCTTGCAACTGCCTGGAGCACTAAGACTATTCTGCTATCATATAGTCATTACGCAAGATCCCCTGTATACAACTTCAATTTTCTCCCATTCACTCTTCCCCGTAAGGGTTCCCCATTCAACTTCGCGAGTTGATCTACGTTTCCATCTGTAATTTCTTTGACAATATATGGACCTAACCAATGCATCTGGAATTTACCCAGAAATTTAGTGAATTTACTATCATATAACAGGAAAAGATTGTTTACCTTGACTATGCGAAGGTTGATATGACGATCATGCCATGATTTTCTGCATTCCTTATGTACTTGTTGATGGAATCCTACAAAAAATCGGTCTTCTTTGAGCTTCATGAGCTGCGCGAGCAGTTCTTCCAAGGCCTCCCTATCTGCCATATCCATCAAAGTTGCTATGCGCAGACTAGGGACAATGTATTCCATTGACATCACGGCTTCGACCCCGTAGACCAATCTGAATGGTGTTTGTCTTGTCAACGTCTTACAAGTAGTCCTATAAGCCCATAACACTACAGGTACACGTACATCCCAGTCATTCTGCTGCGCACTGTAGATCTTCATCAGCGCGTTCTCCAAAATCTTGTTAAAGGCTTCGATAGTTCCATTTGTCTACAGGTGATATGATGTACTCTTCTGAGGGTAGACTTGAAACTCCTCAGTCAACACGCTGATTGTTTCATTCAGAAAGTGCGTACCCCTCTCATTCATTAACACTTTCGGGCATCCAAACCTTTTGCAATCGTAGCCCCTGTACAATCCTTGACGGGCTATGCTTCCGCCCATCTGGTCAGATATTTCGTCACCGTGATAATGTAATGTGTGCCCATTTTCTTTTCAGGGGGCTGAATTGGCCCAATAAAATCAATTGAGGGTGTAGTGGTAACTCATCGCTTCGCGACGGTCTACGGGTAGTTTGACAGGCATGACACGCCTTAAAGTATGCCTTGGAATCCTTATGCAATGTTGGCCACCATAGGCCTGTGCACAAACTATTTTGCTCAGTTGCTTTGCCTGCATAATGTCCTCCTGCAGCTCCCCCATGAGCCTTGGCGAGAATGCTGTCATGCTCAAAGTTCGGCACATACCTTCATAATATTTCATCGGCACTCATTTTGTACAAATGTCTTGCAATGATTGAAAATTCGGCTGCGCGTACTACTAATTCCTTCCTATGTTGAATTATGTATCCTTCCAACGCCATCCCCGTAGTTAAGAAGTGAATAATGTCTGTAAAATGTTCATCCGCTAGGCGCACCGCAAAGAGCTGCACATCTGGCAACCCTTCCTCCAAATTAGTAGGTTCTTCACCTGTTTCAATTTGTGACAGATGGTCATGGCCCGCATGCAGCCTCCTCGGCTTGACTATGACTTCAAAGTCATACACCTGAAATAATAACAACAATCTGCAAATCGCCCCCCCAACACAAGCTTGTTGACCAAGTATTTTAAGGAAGAATGATCTGCATACATCTTGAAATGCCGTCCTAATAGATAATGCCTGAATTTTTGCAGTGCGTAGACCATGGCCAATGTTTCGTGCTCAATCTTTGAATATTTTTTCTCGACCTTTGATAATTTCCTACTTGCGAAGGCGATAGGATGGTCTAGTTCTCCCTCATCGGCTTGTGTTAGTACTGCACCTAGCACACTGCAAGAAGCATCCACATATACATGAAACTCCTTTTTCCAATCGGGGAATACCTAGTCGGTATAGTGACCATCTTTTCTTTCAACACATCTAAGCTACGCTGACATTCTTCCTCCCAACAGAATGTCGCATCTTTCTTTAGTAGTTTCTCCATGGGCGCAGTAATTTGAGCATAGGATTTGATAAATTTCCTATAGTATCCCGTATGTCCTAGCTCTGCGCTCAACTGCTTGATGTTCTTAGGGGCCACCAAGTTCACAATTACCGCAATCTATGAAGGGTCCACCATCAACCCTTGCTTGCACACAACATGGCCCAACAAAATCCCGAAAGGAACACCAAATATGATTTTTTCAAATTCAACGCTATCTGGTATCTGCGACATGTATCCAGCATTAGGCACAGACTTGCTAGATGGTGCTTCACTAATCCAAAAAATGTTAAGTCATCAAAGTACACTTCCAAAAACTTATGAATGAACTCCTTGAATGCTGCTATGACTACGCGGGAAAATATCGCCGACGCATTCTTTAGTCCAAATAGCATCACAGTGTACTGAAAACAACGCCACTCCATTTTAAAGGTTGTTTTGCTCCTATCCTCTGGGGCGATTTTGATTTGATGATACCCTGAAAACCCGTTAGTAAAGGAATAGGCCTCTTGCCCTCTAACATTGTCTAACATTTCATCTGTAAACGACGTCGGAAATGGATAGTGGACACATGCATCATTAAGCTTATGCAGATCTACGCAGATCCTTATTTCGCCTTTTTGTTTCTTCTTTGAACCACTATCAGACTTATCCAATTAGATTCTTCAAGAAGTTCTATGATGCATGCCTCCAGCATCTTATCCATATCTTGGCGAACCTTTTCTTTATACTTAGGATTAAGGTGATAAGGCCTCTATTTAATAGGCATCCATGTCTGGCTTTAATGTGATCTTCATAATGCCTAAATCGCCAATTATGACCTTTAACTTTGAAAACTTGGTGGGGAAGAGATCCTGGTATTCGCGAAGTTATTGAACAACTTTATCTACGGTGGCATCGTCCCAATAATTTCCGATTTTTGTGAACTTCGATTCTTCTTCAGTGCCAATGTTTACTTGCTTTGTTTTCAAAGGTGCAGAGATGTCCGAGTTTTCTATTTGGGGTCCTTCAACTTTGTGATGCCCTTCTGCCTCCGAAATATTGAGTTTCTTTGGGTCTTCTTCTTCCTCACGTTATAACATTCCAATGCCTGGCGCAACTGGGTACTCCAGTCTGGTTGGGTCCTTTCCATGGGTTCCCTTAGTGCTCTGAAGATAACCCCTTTAATCTCTTGCAACGTCTTCAAAACTAAAAGTCAATAAGAACCCTTCCTTCAATACATCCCATTCCGCGGTGCCATGGCGAAGCTCCGTTTCAAGATATTAGTTCATGGGGATTGTATCCAGGGTATGAAAAAATGTGTGTACCCACTATGGTTGCGGTTTTGTGCCCCATGCCTTAATCCATTTGGCCAAGTGATCACGTGGATCATCCTTTTCATTATACTTCTCAGTCATTCTGGTATTAGCACGCCCAAACCATAGCCTCATCATTCTTCTGTTAATTTGCCATCCATCAAAACTATCCTTATGCGTACCCCACCATCGTGCAAGCGTAGCACAGTGCCAACTCTAATGCTTGGAAGCGGTGGTCCTCAGGGACTTCACGCTTAGATTCATCCAAAAACATATCTATGTCAGTTGACCCATCATAATAAGGTAATTTTCTTACCTTCGACGAAACACAACGCAACGACTTCGTCATCATATTGCGTTGCAATAGAAACTTCAAGTAAGAGATTTTGCTAATGCTCTAACTCCTTTCCTAAATCAGAGGTGCAGGAACTCTCCTGGTCCCATGCAATCCGCCCATCTGCCACCATAATCATAATTGTGGAATGATTCAGTATAACGCGCCCATTCTGCAGGGTCCAGCGACACTATAACCCTAAGCGACTTTCTTTCAAATGACACCGATTTTTTCTTCAAATTAATGACCCCATTCATATCAATAGTCCAATCGATTCCTAGAAGTGCGGGGTAAGGATTACTGTCATCGACAATTTCTATAACTTTAAAGTCTGCCACCACACTCGCAACTTAGGGTTTGGGGTTTTGGGGTTGGGGTTTGGGGTTTTGGGGTTTAAGGTTTAGGGATAGGGTTTAGGTTTAGGGGTTTAGGGTTTAGGGTTTTAGGGTTATATGGTTTAGGGTTATAGGGGTTTAGGGTTATGGGTTTAGGGTTTATGGTTCAGGGTTCAGGGTTCAGGGTTGAGGTTTTTAAGGATTTAGGGTGTAGGGTTTAGGGGTTTAGGGTTTAGGGTTGAGAGTTTTTTTATGGTTTAGGGTTTTAGGATTTTGGTTTAGGGTTTAGGGTTTGGGTTAGGGTTTAGGGGTTTTAGGGTTTAGGGTTTAGGGTTCAAGGTTCAGGGTTTAGGGTTTAGTTGGATATAAATTACAATTATACTGTTTAGGGTTTCAAGGTTCAGGGTTCAGGGTTCAGGGGTCAGGGTTGAGGGTTGAGGGTTTAGCGTTTAGGGTATAAGGTCTAGGGTCTAGGGCTTTTTAGGGTTTAGGGTTTTAGGTTGAGGGTTGAGGGTTGAGGGTTTAGGGTTGAGGGTTTTGGGGTTAGGGTTTAGGGTTTAGGGGTTACCGTTTGGGATTTAAGGTTTGAGGTTCGGGGTTTAGGGTTTAGGGTTAGGGTTAGGGTTAGGGTTTGGGGTTTGGGGTTTGGGGTTTTAGGGTTTAGGGTTAAGGGTTTAGGGTTTTAGGGTTTAGGGTTTAGGGTTTAGGGTTTAGGGTTTTAGGGTTTAGGGTTTAGGGTTTAGGGTTTAGGGTTTAGGGTTTAGGGTTGGGGTTGAGGGTTGGGGTTGAGGGTTGGGGTTGAGGGTTGGGGGTTGAGGGTTGAGGGTTGAGGGTTGAGGGTTGAGGGTTTAGGGTTTAGGGTTTAGGGTTTAGGGTTTAGGGTTTAGGGTTTAGGGTTAGGGTTTAGGGTTTAGGGTTTAGGGTTTTAGGGTTTTAGGGTTTAGGGTTTTAGGGTTTTAGGGTTTAGGGTTTAGGGTTTAGGGTTTAGGGTTTAGGGTTAAAACAGAAAGAGCATAAAGTGGGCGACCATACCGAAATAATAAACCCTAGTTACATTTGCAGAAATTGCCAGAAATGAAAAACATGAAAAAAATGCTAAGGAAACAGAAATTGCTAAAGGACAGAATTATGAAAAACGCATAATAAGCAAGAACAGATCTTTGTATTCATCAAACTAGTTTCGTCCAAGATCGGACTCATCAGTGATACAAAGAAAATGAGCTACTTGCTGTCCTTATATAGCAAAAATGGACAAGGCAAGCGGTACATGGTATTTTTTGCAACCATGGTAATGATACATGGTATTACTTTTTAATTTTTTAATATTAAAATATTTAAAATAAATATTTTAAATATTAAAAAATAGGTAAAATAGCTAAAAAATAGCTCTGCTCATGCAAAAAATCTGAAAAAACATGTACTGCTGCTGGAAGCTGAAAACTCTGCTGCTGGTGAAGATCAAGGTCGGGGGTCGGAACTGCTCATGTAAAAAGTCCCGATTTTGCGTGGATTCCGCCAACAAATCAAGGGCTTGGGAATATGCTGTAGCAAAGGGTGACACTGGAATTCTCCATGCAGTTTAGGGTTTAGGAAACCCCCAAGGTTCAAAGCACCAGTGGCTTCACAAAAGTCCAGCTTCAACACCAAGGGGGCCCTTTTTAGGCCAAGAGTGTGAAGTGGGCCTCGTGCATAGACCTGCTGCAATAGAGCGTCCCTTTGATCCCAATGGACCTTGGCAAAACATGCCTGGAGGAAATCCGGTGGATAGCCCCTCGACCGAAGCCTGCTGTAGAATTCCCGTCTGAGTTCGAGGAAGCCCAAATGAGTGCTTTCTCGAAGAAGATACCGCTGCAGCTCGTTCACCACGAATGCTACTTTCTGGTGCTTGGGATGCCAGGAAGTAAATGGAATATACTGATATGCATTCAGTGGTTTCTGAAAACATCGAGTGGAGAGCTTTCCAGAGGTGGGAAAATCATCACCTTTGAAAAGCACGATGTCCAAAATGTTGATGCTAGATGATGAAATACAAGAGGTAATGCGGATGTGCTCAGGATAAATGGACTGGTAACAATCCAGAAACTGGACCAATCTCTCTCTGGAGCCATTCCAAACCATGCAACCATCATCAATAAACCGTCTGAAGAGCTGGATCTCTGGAGCAGGAAATCTACGAAAGACCTCTTGCTCAAGATGGCAAAGAAAAAGACATGCATACACAACAGCAAAATTGCTGCCCATGGCAGTGCCTCTAATTTGCCGATAGAAAGAGCCATCAAACTGCAAGAAATGCCACTTGAGCACCAACTCAGCTGCACTAACAAGAAACTCTACATCCTCTGGCAAGAAGAAATCAGCAGTACTCTGCTCAATCATATCCCGTAAGGCATGCAAGCCTTCCTGAGTGGGAATGCTGGGATAGAGTGACTCTACATCAAAAGTGACAAGAAATGAATCCGGGGCAAAACGCTTGGATTCAATATCCTGTAAGAGAGAGAGAGAGTCTGGAAGATGAGTAGGCTGAGCAAGTAAAGTGCCAAGGAGCTTATAAAGCAAAAATTTGGAAAGAGGTTCCAACATAAACCCATTGTAAGCACAGATAGGCCTACCGACAGGAGGGTTTTTGTGGATCTTCCAAATAAAATAAAGCCGGCAAGCTTTGGCATCTTGCGGCTTGATTTGCATTATGTACTCCCACTGCTGAACTGAAAGCAGATTATGAAATCTGCCCTGAAGCTGCCTGAGGGACCTGCTGATGGCCAACCATGGAACCGCTGCATACTGCCTGTAGACGTTACGATCAGCGAGTTGCCGATGAGCTTCAGCAACATAGCTATCTCTATCAAGAACCACAATACCCAGGTTCTTATCCGCTGGCTTGATCACAATAGGGAGTCGGCGAAGGCTCTTTAATGCAAGCAATTGGGATCTGGAGAATCTGGGTCTGGGAGTAAATTGAACAGAGGCAATACGGGACTGAAGAATGGTACGGCCAAGCTGAAGAGCACGATTAAGATTGAGATCATTAACCGGAGGCTCCCAGGTAGGGTTTGGCAAACGGAACGGGTTATAGGTATCATCATCAGCAGAAAGACGGAAAAATAATCTAAGACGGCAAAGACGGGAAAAATAGGCATATTCTCTATAAATGTCATCAATGGCCATAGGAGGGGGCCGAGGAATATACTTGTGCCCTAGGCCCAAGAGTTTGGTTTGGCTGAAGGAAAGGGGAACAGAAGAGAGATTGTGAATAGCAAGATTGCTAATTCGACGATCAATCTGGGAGGGGGTCATTTTTCCAATCAGATAAGCCAAATAAGAGAATGGGCTAATGGAGGGCAACCAAAAAAGATGACGACGAGAATTGCTTACATAAAGAAGACCTTGCCTTTCCCTTTGTCTCTGACAGGCATCTGGTGCATATTTGGTTGCTGTGGAGCAAATGGGGCAGCTGCCGGATTCAAACCAGTGTTCTGGAAAGACTGGTCTGGAACGGAGCCCGACTGTCCAGCAACAGATTGTGTGGAGCGAATTCCTCGACGGAAACGCCCCCTGCCCATCCCGTTTTTTGGCCGGGACTGCTGCTGCTGCTGTTGCTGCTCCTGAGGCTGCTTGCGCAGTTGCTGGGGCTGACTGCGTAGTTGCTGGGGCTGACTGCGCAGAGGCTGCTGCTGCTGCTGCTGGCCAAACTGCTGTTGCTGCTGGGGCTGCCTGCGCTGCTGCTGCTGCTGCTGCCGCTGCTGCTGTCGTTGCTGCGGAGGAGGAGAGGTGCAAGGAGACTGAAGCCCAACAAGATATGCAAGCTGGTCTTGCATTGGCTTCAGAGTGGCATCAAGCTTCTGTTGCTGGGCCTGGAAGGTTTTGGTGATTTCCCTCTGGACCAGAACAGCGATGGCTTCTTCTCTCGGAATGTCATTGGCAACTTTTGCTGCTTCTTCCCGTGCTGCATCACGGGCTGCTTGAGCAGCAACTCTGGCGGCACGTCGTTCAACTAGTTCTATTTGGAACTCATTGACCTGTCTGTTATAGGAAGACAAGGCCAAAGCAGTCCAGTGGGCAGCAACAATGCTACCAGCAATGGGACCGGTAGAACTGGTGAACGGAATCTGCTGGAACGGTTCGGCAAGCTGTTGGAGTTTATCTTCAAAATCTGAAGCTAGCTGTGAAACCCTAGCTTCATTTTGACTCACAATCTCTTGCTCATGCCGTAAATAGAGCTCATGGCAATCTCTGCGATAACGATCAGTAAGAGCTTCAAAACCACCTCTAACAGTATCATTGGTGGCAGGATCAGAAGCCACGAGCCCAGGTGATTTAACCATGAGGCTCTGAATGACCCGGTTGTCTCTTTGAAGAGCTGATAATTTATCAACAAGAGACTGAGATTTCATTAAAATCTCTGTGGCTTTCTGCAAGTCTTTTACTGCACAAGAAATAACATCAGTCCAGGATTGAGGCATTGGTGGAATTTCGTCATTTGCCGAATGCTGGTGAGCTGCCGAAGGACCCGGAGGAGCTGAAGAAAACCCATGTCCGACAAGAAAATGCCCCTGCGTAGTGAAGGAAGGACCCTGCGCAGCATGAGGAGAGAGCTGCGCAGTCTCTAGCTGGGGCTGCGCAGTTTCTAGCTGGAGCTGCGTGCTGTCTCTCTGGGGCTGCGCAGTTTCTCTCTGGGGCTGCGGAGATTCTTCTTGGGGCTGCGCAGAAGGCTCATTGATCCTGAGCTGACGAGGAGCCATCGGGTTATTGTGAAAAACGTCTCTCCGGATGAGAGCGTGAGCAGTGTCCTGCAGCTGAAAAAGCAAACTGTCTCGCCGGTAATGAGAAATGGAACCAGAACGAGAGAGAGTATGCACAATATCCTGGAGCTGAAAAAACAAATCGTCTCGTTGAACTTCGGCTTCGTCAATCGAATGAGAAATCGAATGAGAATCAGAATCAACAGAAAGAGATCCGGAACGAGAACGAGTAACAGGGCCGGTATAGTTCCGCACCATGGACAATGATTAGGGCTAAAACAGAAAGAGCATAAAGTGGGCGACCATACCGAAATAATAAACCCTAGTTACATTTGCAGAAATTGCCAGAAATGAAAAACATGAAAAAAATGCTAAGGAAACAGAAATTGCTAAAGGACAGAATTATGAAAAACGCATAATAAGCAAGAACAGATCTTTGTATTCATCAAACTAGTTTCGTCCAAGATCGGACTCATCAGTGATACAAAGAAAATGAGCTACTTGCTGTCCTTATATAGCAAAAATGGACAAGGCAAGCGGTACATGGTATTTTTTGCAACCATGGTAATGGATACATGGTATTACTTTTTAATTTTTTAATATTAAAATATTTAAAAATAAATATTAAAAATATTAAAAAATAAAGTAAAATAGCTAAAAATAGCTAAAAAATAGCTCTGCTCATGCAAAAAATCTGAAAAAACATGTACTGCTGCTGGAAGCTGAAAACTCTGCTGCTGGTGAAGATCAAGGTCGGGGGTCGGAACTGCTCATGTAAAAAGTCCCAATTTTGCGCGGATTCCGCCAACAAATCAAGGGCTTGG
>APFE030992429.1:0-10030 GCA_000404065.3 Pinus taeda | reverse complement strand
ATTCTTTGTTACTTAGTCTAGAAGACAAATGGAAGGTCTCGAAAACAAGTCCCCCTGGTCTACTAGATTAATAATAATAATATTGTTTATGTTTGAACAATCCTTAATTCTTTGTTACTTAGTCTAGAAGACAAATGGCAGGTCTCGAAAACAAGTCCCCTTGGTCTACTAGATTAATAATAATAATATTGTTTATGTTTGAACAATCCTTAATTCTTTGTTACTTAGTCTAGAAGACAAATGGAAGGTCTCGAAAACAAGTCCCCCTGGTCTACTAGATTAATAATAATAATATTGTTTCTATAAACTATGGCAAAGGTCATGGCTACATATAAGTGGTGTGAATAATTGTTGGTACTCAACAATTTAAACGATGGAAAAGAAATTTATAAACCCTAAGTCCTTTAGGGTTAATAAACCTAAAAAAAGAGAGAATATAATTGTATATTGAATTCATTATCGATTCTAAAAATAAATGCCACTGTAAACAAAATAACGCATAACAATAATTATTGATTTAAAGTGCACATTCACATGAGGTTCTTTAATTAAGAGCTAAATCCATACATCTAAAACTAACAGATGGTTGAAGTACGTAAGTATCAACTATCAAACTAGTGGAGAAATTGGCGAGCCAGAGGAAAACTATATCAAGAATTTGAAATTACAACAAGAAAATTTAAAATTTTAACAGATAACTGAATGAGTCAACATGATATTCATTCCAACGAGTGTTCAGGGCCACATGTTCGACAATGAAGATAAAAAATAAATTACATAGTGGAACTTACAGTAGAAGGAAATCATGAGAATATCAACTCATAACTCTATTCTAAAGTTTGGTCTCAACCCTCTCGGAGACCAGGAGTAAAACAAAAGCCATAGAGGGAGTCATTAGAACTTGGAATTACATACAAAAGTTCAAGGGAGACATTTGAAACCTATGCTTGTCCACAAGAGTAGAAGAAATCCTAGCTTGTAATTTCCAATGTAAGAAATGTGTTAGTAAAGATTAGTTCCAACTAAATTACACTAAAAGAAGTAAGATATGGTTAGGGTTACAAATTTGACACGTAAGTAATCCTTTTGAGGTGGTCGTAACCTTTGTAACCTACATAAAAATAAGAATTGGAATTGTTGAAGAAACTATGAATATAAAATAAGGAGGGAAGCCCTCCAATTTGAAGTTAAAAGAAAATTACTAGTCAAATTTCAAGCCTGGGTGGACCATTTCACTGTCAAGGATGAGAAAGGGTTTCCTTCCCTATGTGATGGATTCCAATAAATAAGTGTCAAGTAGCTCATGTTATAAAATAATTAAAGAACGTCAACCTATAAAATATCCTCATCATACAGAGATAAGGAGGAATTTAAGAAAGATTTGCAAAAAAATTCCAAAACTTGAAATATAACGAGACTTTGGTCTTAGAAATCACCTGGCAATGAACAATATTCATTAACCAAGGTAACCAGAAAGCGAAAAGGTTTTTCCTATTGTAAAGCTAGATATCACTAAGTAAAAAACACAACTAAAATGGAATGGCATGAGAGAGGAGGTAGTTACCTTCATAACGGCATTGCCCCATCTCCACCATAGATTTCAAAACCTAAATTTCTACATTGTTAATCCAAAACCTATCGCCAACCCAAGATGGTGTGAATCCCACAGGACTATAATGCTATAGAACTGGATGGATCTAGAAATTTCAACATAGTGTATCGAAGGGCTTACTATAATTTAATTCAACCATTAATATTATATCCCAGTCAACCATAAAATTGTTGGAGGAATGTGAATTCGAAATAAAACATTATTATGCCAATGTTCACCGTGGTTAGGAGTGACGTTTTCCACCTTGTCTAAACTTTAATATGATCTCCATAAGTTCACACAGAGGGTGAGACCCTATGTGCAACCACATGCAACATATATTACTATCAAGAATGACCTCTTTAATTATAGATCCAAAGCCATACAAGGTATTTATATATAGAACATCAACGATACAACTAAGGTACTAGAAGCATATCTATGAACATCATGAGAGCACCTTTGCTTTGGTTGAAAAACGGTAATATAATCTAAATAAAAAGTAATTAATAATAAATGTTATTGTTCTTTTCTATAAATAAAAGAAAATAAAATCGAAAGAAATGTTACAAGTAGAAAAAGATGTTACATCCTTGCGTTTTATGTTAGACGTCACAAGCTCCATGTGTTAAAGAATAAGGTGATCAACATGTTAGATGTTCCAAATAAATATCTTAGAAGTTCAAAGTTCCACTCCTAAAAGAATGACGTGAGAAACCGAGGATCCATGTTCATTCGAAGACATCATGTTGCATATGTTATTAGGCAAGAGTTAACGGGCATACTATAGGGTATTAAATGTCCGGCTACATGCGCCTTCGTTAGCTCTTTAACATGTGCACGTATTTTTTATTTATCTATCACTGTGCACGCATTAAAGACGTAATGAGGGTGCAACCGGGCATTTAATGCCCTATGGTATGCCCGTTAGCTCTTGCCATGTTATTATGGATCTATGAGTGTCATACAACCATATTTCTATTTGGTTGCACTTGGGCTAATAAAGAAAACAATGTTACTTTTTAGCTTAATATTAATTAGTATATTGGGAGATATGTTTATTTCTAAATGGATTTTTTATAATATTTTTTTTTTCTCTGTAACATCTAATTCTATTAACTGGAAATCAAAATATTTTTACATATGTCGGAAGCTGCAAGGGCAGGAGCCCGAAAGCCATTAACATTACAAAATTGCCCCATTACTATAAGAACCGGGGAGAATCAGAGACATACAACCAATTAAATTGGCTTTACAAGCATACAGAGAACGATAGACAAGAAGAGAAACAGAAAAGCAAAACTGGTAGCAAGGGTCCAGGAAAAGAACAGACGTCACGTCGATGAGAGACCAAAAACTGGAGTTGATGCTATCACACTGAGCCATGGCCAAAATGCCTGGGCAATGCTCCCTGAGCATCCACTGAAGAACCAAAAAAGGCAAACCGCACCGCAAGTTATTCATTTTTCTCCGCTTCCCCCTGTGTCTCCTCAGCATCCTGACACACATCATCCTGACTGAGAGGCTCCTTGCCTTCCATCACCTTGCCTTCCGTCACCTTGTCGACGGTTCTTGCATCAGTCTCCACTTCGAATTGATCACAGTCAACCAGGGGAGGGATAATGGGGGGCAGATTGATCTGCAGAACAGGTTCCATCTCCCTCTTGATACCCAGAGAATCCTCGGCCGAGGAGCGCTCACTGCTGTGAGAGGGATAGGGAACAATGCAGGAGAGAGGGGCAACCTAGTTTTCTTCTTCTGTCATGAGAATGGTAATCTGGGCAGAGATCAAAGGCCTGTTCAAGTTGCTCTGGAATTTAAAATGGGTGGATTGAAAGGCACTATTAGGAATCGGCTTGCGAGGAGGATTGCTGGGGGGAAGGTCCTCAGGAGAGGAAGAGAGGTTGATGGGCGAAAGCATGGGGTTTGGACGAGGATTGACTGAGGGTCGCTTTCCACTTCTAGGGCGGTCACCCGAACGAGTCCGCTTCCCTTGGCGCTTCATATTACCAAAAGCCACAAAAAACTCAAAGGAACAGAGCCTAAACCTAGAGGAATGCCCCAAATGAATTGGAGGCTCGTAAGAACAAACAAAAGAGGCTCGAGTCCGAGAAGCAATGCAGATAAAACTGATATTGCAGTTAATAAACCAATTACCCCAATCCACCGAACGAGTTCCTCTGTGAAGCGCGCAGGTAAAATTGAGGTGCTGCAAATTCGAACCCGAGCAGGCTTGAATCTCACCTCTGAAGACGGGCGCGTTCTCACCTTCACAACATACTTGAAAACCAAACTTAGAACCAGAAGCCTGAACACTGGAAGTGGAAAAAACGAAAGGGAACACCATGTATATAACCCTCAACAGGCAGCTTCGGGCCTCGTCCTGTTGGCGCCGACCTGCCCCAACCTGCAGTCATAAAAACATTCCTCCCGCGATTGAATATAATCTGGGGCTCCACGCTGCAAAGCAGGTGGCGGTACCTGGGATAATTAAACTGCATGAATAACATTGAATGCCAGGACGTCACCCGGATCTGGGAGTGCATCATCAAGCTTAGGCCTTTCCTCCTGCACCAGATTGTTGAAGTCAAGAAGTTGAGATTCCGATAAGAGATTTGCTAGAGATCCAACAAGAAGATGCCATCCACTGTCAACTCCCAAGTTGGAAAGGAGGTCCGAAACTTTGTTCCCATCTCTTCTAATGTGAGTGAAGGAGATAGCCCTGTTAAAACTAATCCATCGCTCAATATGAAATAGTAGTTGAGCCATTCTCCAGCTATTGCAAATTTTGGAGGAGGGGGAACCCTGAAGGATCCTCGAGACCTTTTGAATGAGGATTTGAGAGTCTCCCTCTATGAGGAGCGGAAAAAGATTCCTGTCTTCAGCTATTAGAAGCCCTTGCCAAAGACCTTCTAACTCAGCAAAATTGTTGGTGTCCCATCCATGAGAGCCCAAGAAGGTTATAATGTTGTCTCCTTTATAGTCTCTGATAGTTCCTCCGAATCTTGAGTTGCCTGGGTTACCCTTGGATGCACCATCAAAATTAAGTTTATACATGTCTTTTGGGGGAGGTGACCATTTCACCAATGAGGAGCCTTTTCGAGGCCTTGTTCCCTTGATCAACTGGTCTTGCTTTCTGTGGAATTTCTAATTATTCCATATTGATTGTTCCCGGGGGAGGGTGGGGAGATCCTCCTGGTACCAAGTTTTTAGAGATATGGTTTCTTCAATGTTTTTCTTTATGATTTTCCATATCTCATCTAGATATTTGGATTGGTTTTTGAAGATTCTACCGTTTCTCTCTTTCCAAATGGTCCAAGTTACAAAACCTGGGATGGGCTTCCAAAGGAAATTTAGTAATTTGCTTTGATAGGGGTGGGGGTCCCAATTGCGTATTGTAGCCGTTATGTCTCCATTCACCCCTGCCTCTTTCTGACAATGAAAATTTATTTTTTGCCAAAGCTTATATGCTAACGGGCAGTGATACCAGAGGTGTTCAATTGTCTCTTCTTATTTTTTGCAGATGAAGCGTATGGAGGGACCAATAAAGTTTCTCTTCCTCAAATTGTCCCATGTAAGAATCCTTTTGTGGTAGAGAAACCAAAGAAAGGTGGATATTTTCGGCCAAATGGAAGGATCCCATATCTTGCTCCATAACATGTCGGGCCTAATTTGATATTTAATGAGTAAATTGTAAGCCTCTCTAGTGGAGTAAGTGCCTCTTTCTTCATATCCCCATTTGAGAACGTCTTTTTCCTCGGAGTACTGTATTTTCCTTTTTGTTAGTTCTGTGTCCAGAGTTTTCTGTTCTTGTATAGTCCCGTGAGTTATGATCTGAGATGCTTTGTGCCATTCTCTGTAGTCTTGTTGGGCGGTAATGCTCCAGAAGTTTCCAACCTTGATTAGGGGATGTAGATCTTGTTCCGGGGGGACAATATGTGGGAAAAGGTCTCTTAGTTTGGGCAACTGTTGCCAAGAGTCATCCCAAAATATAGCCTGGTCACCGCTTTTCACATCCAAAAAACTGTGCTGCTGAATTAGGTTCTTGTGAAGTTTTGCTGAGTTCCAAATAATTGAACCATTGCACATCTTTGATATTCTGATAAGTTCCTCACTAGGATAGTTTCCCACATATTTGGCTGTCCGTAAAATAGCCCAAGGAGTAAGAGGGCCCGAGAGCCATCTCCACTAGATCCGAGCGCCCATGACCGCATTGTTGTGAGTGGGATCTCTTAATCCAATGCCGCCTCCTTTTTTTGGAAGACAGGCAGTTTCCCATTTGACGAGTGCCCATTTGTGATGAAGTCCACTGCTGCCCCAGAGAAAATCCCTCTGGATAGCTTTAAGTTCTTTGAGAACCCAGTTCGGAGCTGCCAGAATGGAAAAAAGGTAAAGGGGCATGGCTTGAAGGATGGCTTTGATCAAGACGAGACGGCTAGCCATATTGAGAGATCTATGGGTCCAAGAGGAGAGCCTAGCTTCCAGCTTGTCTAAGAGAGATCTCCAGGAAGAATGCTTCAAGTTGGAGGCTATGAGGGGGGCTCCCAGATAAGTAGAGGGGAGTTTGGCTGAGGAGAATCTTAGGATGCGTAAGATGGTTGACTGGATAACAGAGGGAATATGAAAAAAGAAAATTTGAGACTTGGAATGATTTATAGAAGCACCTGACGCTTTTGAAAAATCTGCTAAAAGAGATTTGAGATGCCTGGCTTCCTGGACTGAGGGGTGCCCGTAGAGCATGGTGTCATCCACAAATTGTTGGTGAGTGAACACAGGGGAGTTGTGAAAGGAGAGACCTTTGAGACGAGCTACTTGCTGAGCATGCTTGATACTTCTCCCAAGACCTTCCACCATTATGATAAAGAGGAAAGGGGAGAGGGGATCGCCTTGCCTGATGCCACGGGAAGGATGAAAGGTTTTGGAGGGAATGCCATTAATTATAACCGAGAAGAAGGAGGATGTTATGAGGCTCATAATCCGTCGAACCCAGGAAGCATTAAAACCAAAAGCCAATAGAATATTTTCAATTTAATTCCAGCTGAGGCTGTCAAAAGCTTTTGAAAGATCAAGTTTAAGAAGCATACCTGGCTTCTTGGAGATCTTCAGGGAGTAAATTATTTCATGCGTAAGGATGATCCCATCCGTGATCTTCCTGCCTTCCACATATCCGGATTGTTCTGGAGAGATGATCAAAGGAAGAAAAAGCTTTAGTCTGGTGGCTATAATTTTTGAGATTTTTTGTTAAATTATATTGCAGAGAGCAATCGGTCTGAACTTATCCGGCTTACAAGGCTTCTCCACCTTAGGAATCAGGGCTATGAAAGTGGCATTTATCCCTAGAAACATCCAACGAAGAGAGCGTGACTCTTCTACGAAATGCCAGACCTCATTCTTGATAAGGTCCCAGAAGTTGTGGAAAAAGTTGGAGGTGAAACCATCCGGTCCTGGGGCTTTGCTGGCTTTTAGTTGTTTAACTGTTGTTTCCACTTCTTAAAGATCGACAGATTTGAGGAGCATCTGATTATGCTCATCTGAAATGAGTTTGGGGATTTTGCTTGTGATATTTTAAATGGCCTGAGAACGGTCACTGATTGGTTCTTTGTGCACCCGCTTGAAGTAGTTAAGGAGTTCGGCCTCTATCTCTTCAGGTTTTTCAACTTTAGTTCCTTGGTCATTTTGGATGTGGGTAATATTATTGTGCATTCTGCGCTGGATTGTGGTGTTATGAAAGAATTTGGTATTTTTTTCACCCTCTTTAAGCCACCTAATTCTTGATTTTTGCTTCCACAGCGTTTCTTCCTGCTTTTCTTTTTCCATAAGTTTCATTTCAAGGGTTTTTTCCTGTTCATCAAGATCATCGGATCTGCCAAGAGTAATGATCTTTTGTTGCAGTTGCTTCATGTCCTGTTCAATTTTTGCTTTCCCGTGAAAGATATTTCCAAATGTAGTTCGATTCTAATATTTGATCTTGCCTTTGAGGTGCTTGAGTTTTTGTTGAAATTGGAACATTTTGGATCCTGGGGGTGAATGAAAGCTTTTCCATTCTGTGCTGATGAACTTATGGAAGTCTGGATAAGTCAACCAGAAGGCTTCAAAGCGAAAAGGTCTGCGAGTATTGTTCCCGGTCGGGACCAATGAAGTGAAATGGGCCAGTGATTGGAGCCAGTAAAGGGCAAGATAGAGGCTGCAAAATCCCCCCAAGATGAATGGCATTATCTGAGAGAAGAAACCTGTCCAATCGAGATGCAATTTGGAAGCTTCCTGCTTGTCTGTTGTTCCATGTAAAAATTCCATTATTGAAAGGGAGATCAATGAGCCAGTTATTTTGAATAAAGTCCTTCAAGAGCGTTCCTTCTTGAGAGCTTATGCCCTTGCCTCCTCTCCTTTCATCCATTCTTGTGATCATATTAAAATCTCCACCTGCAATCCAAAGAGGAAGTGGTATGTTTTGATTAAGAGCCGAGATGGAGTTTAGGATCTCTTCTTTTCGTTGAGTTTCCTGTGGGAAGTAAACATTGGTTAGGAGTCCATATTGGTTTGTTCCTAAAATGTGAAAAGTTGCTTGGAGGAAGTTCCTGTGAGCATGGAAGTTGGTGAGCTCCATAGCTCTGGAATCCCATATGATGGCGATGCCTCCTGAGGCTCCATTTGCATCAACTGCTATATTATGACTTCCAGGCCAGAATTTATTGGCTAGTTTGTCCAGCACGATGGAGTCGTACTTTGTCTCTTGCAAGAATATAACCTGAGGGTTTTCTTGCTTTACCATGTTTTTGAGGAGTCGGGTTTTCCAGGGGCCGTAAAGCCCTCTGATATTCCAAGAAATTAGCTTCATTGAGAAAGATTGATTTCAGGACTAAAGTACTTAGTTAACTTGGCATATCTGCCTGAATCCACTAAGATTTGCCCCACCTTAATTGTTCTTTGAAGAACGGTTTTTCTACCTCGCTTTTTAATGTCCTTGGAAATGAGTCTTCTGTCCCAAGAGCTTCCTGTTTGAATACCTAAAGATTTTTGCCTTTGTGCTCTTGATAAAACTTCTTCCAGGTTTTTGAGCTGTCCGGCTGGAATATTGTCAAAATTATTGGTTGTGCATGCCTTTTCAAGGCCCGAAAGATCTAAATCCCCAATATCTATTGTGTCTATTTCTTCATCCATAAATTGAGAGTAATATTGTTCTTCCATTGGTTCTTCTTCTGTACCTATAGCTGAGATTGGAGTCTCCATTGGTCTGTCTTGGATATTCCATGATACATCTTTTCGTTTATCTGAGGTCGAAGCTTCCTTACCATGAGTATTTGTTGGTGACAAGGTGGATCCTCCTTTTTTTTATTGTCATCGTTCTTAGGTTCTGGTTCTGACAAATTCAGTTGAGTTTCTGATTGATCTGCTAGGGCTCCAAATTTGTTGCTGGTGGATGGCTTTGGTTGACTGGTTTGCTCTACTTTTGGTTTTGGGGCTTGCTTCTTATGTGCCCTTCGACGACTAGCCACCTTGATGAATCCAATTCCTTCTGAGACTTCCGGATCCGAAACAGGGGAGCGTTTTTGAGTTAAAGGGCAGTCTCTGAATAAGTGCCCAAGAGCATGGCATCTTCGACAGTGAAACGACACATGTTCATAGTCAATAATTTGTAACCAATCCTTGTCAAAGTAAGAGATATTTACCGCATCTGGAAGAGCTTGGTTGAGATCCATATAAACACAAATTCTGGCATAAGAGGTATATTTACCTGTCTTCATTTCTTCTGCGGTTTTGACAAACTCATCTAGAGTGTTTCCTATCGCTTTCAGAGAGTCTTCCTCCCAAAATTCTGCAGGGAGTGAATATAGGCGAATCCACACCGGAGCTCAGCTGAGGTCCACCATATCTGGGTTGAATCGTTCTACCCAACCTTTGAGAAATAATCCAGTAGCATTGAAGAAGTAAAGTCCGCCATCCAAGACCCTATTTCTGTCCTCCAAGCAATTAAAAATAGCTGTGAAAAAACCTTTCGGTCCTAGCTGCAAGGTGATGTGCCCCTTTGGGTGCCATTTCGTGTTTATCCAGCTTCGCAATGCTCTTTCGGTCGGCCACATCCCTATGAACTTCCCTATTAGAGCATGGTCTTTCATAAACTGTATTCTTGTTTCGATACGATGTCCAGGCAGCTCAACTCTTGGTCGAATCGCAACGACTGGATTGCATGTCGCTGAATGAACCTCTCGCGCGTTTTCTCCTTGTCTTGCATGCTGGTGTTCCTGATTACTGTTGTCTCCATTCTGGTTTGGGTTTTCCTTCTCTGCCAGGTTCTCAAACATTTCATTGTCGTTTTGTGGGGGAGGTTCTTCACCTCCCCCCGACTGGGGTTCCATACGAAGTGTACCCACAGTCCGTAAGTCGAAGACCTATTTCAGTCCTTGTCCACTGAACACAGCAGAATGACAGCCTGCCGTCGCT
>APFE030992427.1:0-11906 GCA_000404065.3 Pinus taeda | reverse complement strand
CCAATTGGGACTAGATTTATCAGAGGCACAAAAGCATAGGCTGGAGAAATTAAATGAACCCGATGAAATCAGGCAAGAGGCGGTTCAAAGGACTAGTATATTCCAACAATAAAGGGCTAAATGGCATGACAAATATATTAAGGACAAGAGGTTTCAAGTGGGAGATTGGGCGCTATTGTTTGATTCAAAGTTTACAGATTTTCAAGGGAAGTTTCAAACTCATTGGCTTGGGCCATATGAGATTGAAAAAGTCTTTAGTAATGGAGCAGTGAGGATCAGAATAATAGATGAAAGTAAAACTCCTCTTCTTGTGAATGGTCATAGATTAAAGATATATCAAAAACCCATTTCAAAATAGGAGTTCTCTAAGATTTTCCAAGACAATTCTGAAATGAAGCTAGTGAAGAAGAATTCTTCTTCTCCACTAAAGGTTGAAAACGAGTCATTGATTGGCATACTTATATAGAAAATACAGGGTGAAAATTAGAGATTTCAGACACCCTATATTTTCCATATTCTTTCTGTAATAAGTAGTGAAAAAAAGCTACAGTCACTTGGCAATTTAGATTCTGCAAAATTCATCATCTCATCTTGCCTCACTCTGTTCTCTTTTTGCAGTTTCACTTCATCCCATTGTCATATTTCATCAATAAATTTTTCATTTTTTTCCTTTTCAGTATTCATTCCATCTTCATTTCATTTATCATCTTATATTACATCTCATTTCATTTCACTTACATAGCCATTTCCATTTCATTCATGATCCATAAGCCATATTTTACTTTATGTTTCACGTTCTGTAGCTGATTCTATTCTGCCGCTAATCTGATTCTGCAACTACAATTTGTTTATCAGTTCAGGCACAAGTGTATAGTTCATAATAAAATCATGTATGCAGGGAATTGAAGAAAAATCATTTTTTGAAGACCAATCATGCTCAAGGTACCTATGGGTCAACATAAAAAAAATAAAAATTAGCAAGCAAAAGGTAAAGGTTCCAAAGGTAAATGCAAAAATTTATTTCAAAAAACAATATGAAAACATAAGTTTGTATAGTATGTGTAATCACATGTCTCCTTAACCAACCATCATTTGATTTGACCGCCACAATGTCTCCACCATATCTTCCATATTTAATGACAAACAGTCTCAATGATTCTTTCATTACAAATCTTCGCTTCAAACTCCATAACCTGTACTCAAACGGTCCTCCACAACTACACCTGTTAACGGTCAAGATGGCGATGTGACCTACCTATCTACAACTCTCTAAACCCTTACTGTCTATTTATTACATGCAAACTCTTAAGTTTTTCTCTCATATTCACGCAACCATTCCATATACACAGTCATTCCATTTTTCATATACACACAGCCTTTCCATATACACAATCATTCCATTTCTATATACACAGTCTTTCCATATACGCAGTCATTCCATTTCCATACACACAATCATTCCATTTCTTAAATAGCACTCATTTTATAGACAGTGAGAGTAATTTTGAAGGTTAACCAAAAATAGGGGCTATGGGGCTTATTGTTAGAACAGAGCCCGTAGGGATAAAGTATATGGAGGGGTATCTACAACTTAAAGGGATGCTACAAAAGGTCGGATGGTTAAATTTTATTGAGAAATTTGATGGCTACCATAAGGAAATTACCAAGTCTTTTGCAAGGTCATTTGATGGCACAGAAGTGGAGATAGGAGATATCAAATTTGCAGTCACAGAAGCCTTCATAGCAGAAGCAACAGAGATGCCGAGACAGGGAGAAATATGGTTTAAAAACAAGGAATTTCATGGTGAATCTTGGAAAGTGATCCTTAGAAACCCAGGTATGGATGTTACAATATTTAGAAAGGGAATTCCTATTTCAACACTCTAGAACAAATGGAGTAATATGTTGTTAATATTGCAAAAATTCATTACATGTGAAGGAAGATTTGGGTCTATGTATGTTTACCATATACGCTTATTAATGAATTTTTTAGAAATGCAACCATCAAACTTCCCTTCTTCCTTCTAAACAGTGAGAAGGATGGCTACAAATGTCCAAAAGAAAATTGAATCCATAGAAACAACTATGTATCATCATGGATTAGTGAAAATACTATTTGAATTCCATTTGAGAAGTATAGGGGATACATGGGAAGGTTTCTTGGTAAGAATTTTTTTCCAGGATGCTCTAGACTCACCTGAGGAGAGTCATGTTAAGAAAAGTAGGAGGAGAAAGATCAACATTAATATTCAAACTTCCTCACAGAAGAATGATGCAGAGACAACTTCTAAACCAGAGGTTAGGACGCAGACTAAACAGAAAGGAAAAATGAAAGAGAGAGCTGAAGAAATCAATGAAGACATTCCTGAACCTTCATCACCACAAGAAGATGAATAGTTACTCTCCAAAAGACTGACCAAGATTAAGGAGCAAATCAAGAAAAATAAGGAGATAGGAAAGAGGAAGAAGGACACAAGAGAATTAAGCTTCCAAAACCTGAGAAGGAGCTCTAGACTCCGAGGTAAGGTGAAGAAGGTAAGATCAAAAGAAGCCCAGTTCATAAACTTAGATGAAGAAACCCTAGTTAAATCTCCTGACAATATTCCATCTGAACACAGTCCACAAAACTCTCCTCCACAAAATTTTGAAGGCAACCCAAGCAGAGCTTCTCCTGGCATAGATCCAGTACAACAACAAATCTATGACTACATAGAGTCATTAGAGAAAAAGAATACCTCAATGGATCCAGGATCCTCAACCAATATAGAGCAGCCTGTCAATCCACAAGAACCTCTAACTAGCTCTCTCAAATAAGAAATATTTGAGTTAAAGATTTTGAACAGGCACATTAAAAAAGAAAATGAAACATTGAGGGAACAAAACAAGCTCGATAGAGCCATTCATGACAATACAATGCTACACCTGGGATTATGGTACAAGAAAAACAAGAAGTTGAAGAGGAAAAATAGGAAGTTGAGCAGAACACTTATCAACCTCAAATACAGACTTCATATGAAGAAGCCCAGGATGGCAACCTGTGCAAAGAGAAGTAAGAAAAGGAAGTTGGATGTGCTGGCAGAAGTTTTAGAACAGATGCAATAGGAGAAAGAAGTTCATATTTTTGAAAATTGCATGGGGACATGCAATGATTTTGCAATGGGGGTATGTTGAGCCTCAAAATTACTCTTTCCCTAGCAACTCTTCTCATTCCATTTCTTTGTTTTTCCATGAGAAAGATGCATTCTCATCACTAATGACCGATATATATTGTCTTAAGGAGGACATTTAGTGATTTACATGTTATGTTTTTATGTTTTGTTGTTTGAATAAGTTTTTATATATTAGCTATGGAACACAGCCTATTCTGTAGCTAATCAGTTGTTCCGCAGCTACCTTCATGCTCTAATAGGTTCCAGGTGTCAAAAGGAGTAACTAGCTACATGGGCAGCTTGGAAATCATTGTGACATGGACCCTGTCCTATTCATTTAGCCCATGTTGACAAAGAAGATGGCATAAGACTACGGTCAATGGATAAGTCAAATGCAGAGAGACTGAAGGTAACAGGACTCTGTTTCGTGGTTAATTAACACGTTTCACAGCGATGGGAAGCGTTATCCGGAACAACTACCTGTAGCTACGAACTCCAACAGCCACCTGTACAACCGAATCCAACAACCACGATGTCTTGGATTTATGCCTCTAGCAGCCGAGGAAGAAATTCTGCATATCTGTCTTCTACGTGTTTGACTGTAGCATGTTTTTCTCCACAAACAATTATATGATTTTCACCCTGTCCTATTCATTTAGCCCATGTTGACAAAGAAGATGGCATAAGACTACGGTCAATGGATAAGTCAAATGCAGAGAGACTGAAGGTAACAGGACTCTGTTTCGTGGTTAATTAACACGTTTCACAGTGATGGGAAGCGTTATCCGGAACAACTACCTGCAGCTACGAACTCCAACAGCCACCTGTACAACCGAATCCAACAACCACGATGTCTTGGATTTATGCCTCTAGCAGCCGAGGAAGAAATTCTGCATATCTGTCTTCTACGTGTTTGACTGTAGCATGTTTTTCTCCACAAACAATTATATGATTTTTCTTATAAATACCCGTGTAAAGGACCAAAGAAGTTAGTATTGATAGTAATAGTTTTATTGTGAAATCGAAGTTCTAAACTTTGTAATTTTTGGGCATTTTGTGTCCCTGTTTTTAATATAAAGACCACATGTTTTATGAAAATCTGAAGGAGTTTTCTTGGAGTTGATTGAGCAAGCGTAGCCTAATCAGTTGTAGAGGGCCCCTGCATTGAAGAAGGTTTCATTTCATTTTATTTTCTTCTTCTTGTTAAATGTAAATTCATCATTTTCTTTCACATTGTTTATAATCATTTTCTTACTATTAATGTTTATAATGCAATTTCCATCATTTTCTTATTAACAATGTTCATAATTTAGAGTAGCTTCCATTTGTTTGATCTATTTTTAGTTTTTTATCAGTAGCTTAGAAGATAGATCTCAATAGTTACTTCAGTCACTATTTTTCTAATTTAAATTCTCAATTAAACTGATCAGTGTCATTTACTATCTTTGTCATTTCATTTTTAGTTTACTGACTCATGGTATTAATGAATGTTTATGGATTGCCCTTCAAGTTGATAATTCATCCTTAACTAAGTGGTTGAACATTTCATTTATGTAATGAGTTATTGTTGCATCTCTGTATTTGTTTTTTCTTAGATTAATGAAGTACAAAATTCCTCAAATGTCATTCCAAGGACGCTTTCTCCCAAAATTGAGAGGCAGAGTAACTAAGTATTTCATTTAGTTTTATTTCTCTAATTAGTTAGACATCAGTTGCAAATTTCACTTTCAATTTTAATTCATGATTTGGAAATAATGGTAAAACAGGAATAGAAACTTTGTTTTCATTTCTTGCTTAAGCTTTGCTTCCAAGTCTTTCTTAGCTCTGTTTTCATTTCTTTCTTAAGCTTTGTTTTCATTTTTAGGTTTTGAGCAGTGTTTACGAAAGTTAGATTTAAGTTTTTGATAATTACATTGTAAATCATTAGGAATTAAAAGACCAAAAACCCCCCAAAACAACATAAAACACAAAAACAACGAAGTAAGAAGGGTTATCTAGCACAAAAAATGCACTACACTTCTTCAGTTTATGATACCCGGATTGATAATTTATGTAGAGCAATTTAGGACACTAAATTGACCAGGCAATAAGAATGGATGGATTTTGAATGAATAATATTATAAAGGCATTGGGTCATAAAAATGACATATTGTGACCATAATAATGGATGGGTTTTAACTTAAGAATATTATAAAGGCACTAGGCCATAAAAGACATATTTTAGATTAGCTCTCTGAAATTCGGTTTAGTTCAAGCTATTGCTTGAAATGTATGTCCCATATACTTTCTCGTGCCCAACTGGCCACCCGCCAATTAAGAGTGTTAAAGAACTTGATTTTCATACTGTTGTGATCTTTAATTTGGTAGCCTAACACAAATAGGTTAATGACGACATGAGGATTTGTTCATGGGACGTCTTACTTTCTCCTCGAAATAAAGCTGGGCACTATTAAAATTGGCAACTAGGGCCAAATTCCACTTTGGACAACTCCTTTGGGGAAGATAATTGTGGCATTGAATTCCTCTTTTCGAGAGGACCAAATTCGACCGAAAGATCATCAAATTTGGATAAGGAAAAATATTTATTTATTCAAAATAAATTCTACAAGTCATAACCAATGAGGTAGGGGACTTTTTGTTACGGGACTTTTTTTCTATCGGTTCATTGGAATTTAAAGGGTTTCGAATATGGGGTTCATTCCTATGTCTCAAGGATGTGGTTATTAGGTACCATTGATAAATTCATTTGTTTCATAAAATTGATGCTTTTCTAGCATATAATTTTGTAAGATTTAAACTCTCCTCGAGAGAAAGCCAGAAGGATGATGAAATTATCATATTCAGTCAAGAGGGGTTAGTATTACGCGTTGGGTTAATTGCATGGCCAGAGTTCAATTCCTTTGGAGCAGCGTCAACAGTTTGTTTTTAATTACAGAACTGAACTACGTCCCAAACTGGACTCGCTTATCTATGAAGATAGTCTCACTCTCATTAACATCACGCATCAATGGTTGCTGGAATCACTAAGTTACAGTCACGTATTGGTTTCACTATTCGTGCATTGAAGGTTATGTGATTTGTTTATCTCACTCTTAATCCCTCACATCTATATAACAAGGGTGAGTGTGAAAGTATCAAATGATGTATGTGCGTGGTTATGTTATCTTAAGTCTGTTTCCTTAAATTATTCAGCTTCATGCACTGAAGGCCAGAGAAGAGAATCGATCTAGTTTTGTATTATAAGAACCATAGAGGTATAACTGTAATCTTCGTAAGAAAGATAGAAGGTTAGGGTTTGAAGGAAGGGTTTCAGTTTAGATCTACGATGACGACCACACTGACGATACTTCCATCTCTAGCAAGCCAAATTGGCTTCTTGATCAACAACTTGAATGAGGCCAACTATCTGTGTTATAACCCTATTTTCCACTCCATTATAGTGAGAGAAACCTAATATCAACTTACCTCAGTTGTTTGGATAATATGCATCCCTTTTCACCTTTTCTTTCACTTATGTTATTTCACCATAATTAATATAATGGGAGGAGAGCATTTTTATTTTGCCCTCTTTATTTTTAGATCTCCTCTTCTTTTTTATGTTTTTTGGTTTTCTCTTGTTCCCATTGAGTTTCTTTGTAGTTTGTTGGATTCATTTTGATCTCCACTAATTTTACACATAAGGGTTTTTTCTTTTAGGCTTGTTATTTTTTTACCTCTTTGAGTAGTACATAAAGTACCCCTATGTAGTTTGTTGGCATCGTTGACCATTCCTCGACTTCCTATTGAACCCATGCCAAAGATGGTCAAAGGACCTTTGTGACAAGCAGGACATAAGTCAAAAGTTGCTCATGGCTACAACATAGTTGACGACTTAGTGCAATCTCCCTCAACTATGTCAACATTATAGGTCCTACAAACATACCCAACCCAATGAAAAGCCATACTTTTTGCTGTAGGGATAATCGATGCGACCAATTCCTGCCTAATGGTCTTTTACTTGGATAAAGCTACCTCACGACTACCATTAATCATTACTTTCCAAATCCCAGTCTCAATCCAAAACATCATCATCCATCGTTGCATTGTCGACGAAGGGGCATCCACATGTATAATGTCCAAATATGTTTGGCAGAAACTGGTATCCCCCGGACTCAAACCTTCTGCCATCACACTTAGAGCATAAGACGAGCATCCTTTAGCCCCTATAGGCCTATACCAAGGCGTGCCAGTACAATCGACTAACAAAACCGTGCTAATAGATATCGAAGTATTAGATACTTAGTTGGATTACAATATCCTGTTGGGACGAAGTTACATGTACGAGATGTTAGCAGTTGCCTCATTTGTATTAAGGGTAATGATGTTTCCCCACGACGAAAAAATAATTACAATAGATCAAATCATATATTTTGAGAAGAAGACATTACCTACACCACATGGTGTGCTACCTTTTGTCTCATCTTCTCTTGAATGGATCACCACATACACTGAACTCATCCCAGGCCAATTTAAGCCATCAACACTCCTAGGGACATTCCCAAGAGACCTTCCTGTGATAAAGGAGGTCTCTCCAACCATAGGAGCATAGGTGTGCATGATGACTTCATCAAACACCCCCAAGCTCAAGAACCAGTTTTGGAAGCCAACAACAATGTTACCGATATTACTTTCTTACCATATGTCATCACTCAAACACCCTTCTTATTCCCTCCACCTGGTTTTGTCTCGCACCTAGTCATCGCAACATTCTCGTTGCCCCATATGGCTTTGGCGATATCGGTTTAGTATCTAGCCCCCCCAGGCCACGCCAGCAAGCTCATGTATCACTACAATAGGCTTTAACCCTATTCCTCCTAAGGGTAGCATGCCTCAACAAGTAATGCCTACACTGACACTAGTCGATTCTAGAAAAATGGATAAGCAAAAAGGCAAAAAGGTGGGAGCTTCATAGCTGTGATTTGTGTGAAACATTTGGGCACTCCACTAATATGTGCCCAGAGTCAGACAAGATCAAATCTCTTCTACATGCCCCAAAAGTGCTAGTGAACCCTCCTCCCCCTGTTGGATAAAAGAGCACACCCGCGCGTCATATGGCATTGTGCACCAACCATGCATGCACCATATGCGTGGAATATAAGCACTACACTCATCATTGCCTTGAAATCCCTTGATATCGATATGTGTTAGGTGCACTCATCCAAACCAATAACCCATTACTCCTAGTAGAGGATGGATCCAAAACCATTTTTTACGTCATGAGGGAAGAAGATTCTTGCTCATATCCCTCTTTTGGTCTATCAACCTCCCGCCATGATCGAAGGCAACCCTGATCATTGACACCCCTACATACACCCACCTGTGCTTTATGCGATGAAGCAAATCATTTAATCGGCCAATGTCCCGAATTAAGGAAATTTAACCGATTATATATGGTTACCCACATTGCCCAAAGCACTAGACCTAGGCACAAACGTCACACTTGCCATATTTGCACAGGAAATCATCACGTGCGATACTATCCCCATATTTCTAAGTTTCATTCTATGCTAGCATTCATGCAGAAACTTATTGCTAAGAATTCTGATTTAGTTGGGTCAAATACTAAACCATCATATCACACCACACCATAAGGGAATGAATCATCTAGGACCCATCTTATGTGTGTTTGAGGAGAGAAGGCCACCAACAATTCAACAAGGCCCCCATCATTACATCTCCTCTCACCATCATAAATCTACACCAGGAAAAAAAATTATCTAAGGCTTGTGACAAAAGATATCACCCCACATGTGCCTTATGTGATAAACCCAACCACTTGGTAAATCAATGCCACGAATTGAGTAAGTTTAATGACATATTTCGCTTATTGGTCCAAATTCCATGAATCCATCTCTCCAATCAAGAGAAAAACACAGAAAAACACACGTTGTTATTATCACATCTGCTCTCGATCACATCATGCGATGAATTATCAGTACCTTCCAAGTTTTCACACATCGAGAGCAACATTGACCCAAAACCACATTAGGAAGTCACGTCATGCCAATACTAAGATCCAGAGATGGCTACCACCCCAAGATGTCTCAATTCATGACATCAACCAGGTGTCATCGTCTCATACTATGAGAAATAACGCCACCCACACTATCTATTTGATTAGTACTAGTTCGATGTGCCATGTTTGCACTAGTACCTCTCATAGCACCGAGACATGTTATACATTACAAACCTTTAGACAACTTAGGATTCAGTGTCAAACTCTTATCGAGGAAGATACTTTTGCTCCTTTTACACCTACAAAATTTCAAGAACTTCTTTCAAATCGTTATCAACCCACCATAACTGAAATTCTACCACCACCTAATGCTGAAGAAATGCACCATATATGATTCATTTCCTCATTCGTAGGAACCATGATTCGTGTTGTCTTCTCATCATTTATTGGTGTCGAGATCGCAAACTCCACCACACCAGTGGTAACACCATCAACGATGCAGACCCATCCCATTTGCACATTGTCAACCTCACTTGGTTCTATGGCATCAACCAACACAACCAAGTCTGAACCCCAACCTCAAAACCTAGCACAACCCAAGTCAACGCTAGGTAATATTTTTCACTTAGATGAAGATATTCTAGAGGTCATGACAAAACCCAAATATCCTTGTGATGCCATGCAACATCATTCATTTTTTCTACCGGAAAAAGCATTTGTACCTACTAGTGTACTTATCCACGATATTTGCACCATAGAGTCAAAAGATTTCCTACCGCCAGGAAAGGTTGATTGGTTCAAAAATCCTATCCCAACACTTGATTTGTTTGAGGAAGGGAACATGTCAAATATTTCACTGGCCATCACGGTGAATATTTTAAACAAACCTGGAAAATTCGAAGAGATCTCCCTAGGGGTAGCATGCTCTCGAGAGGAAATAACCGCATACACATCCTTGTTCCAAGAATACATGGATATTTTTGCATGGGATTAATCTGAGATGCCAGACATCACTCCCACCATTGTGGAACACCATATTGAAACCTGGCTTGATGCCCATCCCTTTAGGCAGAAACAATGTGAGTTACATCCTTCTAAGGCAGAAGAAATCAAACAGGAAATTAATAAACTCAACAAAGTTGGGTTCATTTATCCTATCACTTACACATCTTGGGTTTCTAACTCTATACCTATCATGAAAAAATAGGGCACCATCCATGTTTGTACTGATTTATGAGATCTGAACAAAGCTTGTCCCAAATAATTACCCTACACCATTCATCGACGCTTGCGCTAATCACGAGGCCCTATCCTTCATGGACGGGTTCGCTAGGTATAACCAAATCCATATTTTCCATACGGATCAATACAAAACCACATTCACAACCCCTTGGAGTATATTCACATACCAAGTTATGTTTTTCGATCTTAAAAAAGTTGGTGCCACCTTCCAGTGGGCCATGAATTACATCTTCCACGGTTTGGCTCATCTTATCCTCGCCTATTTGGACAACCTTACAGTACGATCCAAGAAGCATGCTAACCATTTGGAGGATCTTTGCGTGGTCTTTTAGTGATGTGAAAAATATAACCTATACTTGAACCCTCTCAAGTCTATATTATGTGTCAATTCTAGAAGACTACCGGGATTTATAGTTTCCTAGCAAGGAATTAGAGTTGATCCTCTCAAAGTCCAAGGCACTAAGGAAGTACCACCTCTAAGAACATTGAAACAATTACAAAGCTTGCAGGGTAAGGCCAATTTCTTATGACGCTTTGTCCCCGATTATGCTACTTATGTGCAAAGCTTTTTGTGCCTCCTTCGTCAAGATATTCCCTTCCATTTGGGTGACCAGGCTCAAAAATCATTTGAATCTTTAAAAGATGCATTATCTCAAGCTCCTTTGATTAGCCCACCCAACACAATAAAGACTATACCCTATATCTATCAACATCAGATCTAGCCATCGCTAGGGTATTGGTCTAGGATGGACTAGATAACAAGGAGCACATAATTTATTATGTCAGCAAGAACTTATCCAGGCCTGCATTGAAGTATGAACCAGAAGAAAAAATTGCCTTAGCTCTAGTACATCCTGTACATAATCTTCGACATTATATCATCCTTTGGACCACCACCGTAATAGCAAGTATTAACCCCATGCAGTACCTGCTCAGTCGCCATATGATGAACCACAAATATGCTCAATGGATTGTTATTATGCAAGAATTTGATCTACAGTTTAATTTTCCTAAAATCAAAAAAGTGCTCATTCTCACCGAGTTCATTACAAATCTTCATGCAGAGACCCAAGGATCTCTCGTTAATGATGCTCTTCCAGATGAACATATACTTTTAGTATCAATGGATGACCCCTAATACAGTGATGTACTCCTGTTTTTACGAACTCAAAATTTCAAACCCCAGCTTACCCGCAACGATCAGAGGTGCATACACCACCAGGCCCCCCATCACCTTCCTCTAGGGGATGTCCTCTATCGACGAGGACATGACACTATTCTCTGTAGGTGCCTCACTCACTGATATGTCCCTATAATACTAGTGATTACCCCATTACTACTGTAGTTGTATCCCTTATTAATATTATTTTGCCCCTATTGTCCCCACATTTTTATTACTGTGCCCCATAGAATCCCTCTATCATTATTTTTGTGGCTTTATATTATTATTGTTAGGTCGGCTGGGTTATATTATGACTCCTTAGACTCCTATATATAGAAAGGAGGTTTTGTCATTTGAA
>APFE030992422.1:0-20337 GCA_000404065.3 Pinus taeda | reverse complement strand
CATCCACCACGAGTGTTGCGAGCTTTGAGAATCCAATATCTGTGCAAGGGGAAGGAATTATTTCCATCCCTTCTAACACTCCCAGCACATCCTTATTTGGGTCTACTTCCATTCTGTCGACGAGTGGAAGTTCTCAAGCCAATGCATCTAGTTTTGGATTCTTCCATTTTGGAATTCCCTCTCAAGGTATTCCTTCAGTTCCATTGAATGTATCATCAATCGTCTCCATGTCCATGATGAGTGGATCGACTTCTTTTCAGGGTTTCCCATTTGGAAGTGGTCATATATCACATTCCAATCCGACAGTAGGGTCTATGCCTTTTCCTTTCACAGGTCAAGGTAGTAATCCCTTTCAGAGTTGGACAAACCCTGCGGTTAGTGGGATAGAAACTGGGAATCAGTTTTTCGACCAATAAGGGAATGTGCCGTATTCCTTGGTTAATTCATTTCAAAGTTTTCCAACCTTAGCTAACACTTGGAACCCTTACCAGGGGAAATCAACTCCTTATAATACTTCGTTAGGGGGAAACTTTACCAGTTACGGAGGATTTCCGTCTGGAGTTGTTCAAACTCCGAACTTTGCGGGACCACAAGGGTCACCTTTTGGTTCAGTAGGTTCTACCAGTTACTTTGGGCAACTTGGTGCCTTTCAAAATCCAGGTCATTCTTTTCAGACTTTTGGGAACCCCACCCCATCTAAGTGGAATCCCCAAGGTCCTCCGCGAATTCCTTTTCTGGCTACGCTTAATTTTCCAAACTTGACTAAGTTGACAAGCGATCTAATTAGATACAATCTGTCTTGGCCTCCAGTCCCAACCAAACTTCCATCAGATATTCCAAAATTCGAAGGGAAGAGTGGTGAAGACCCGGGCGACCATGTAACCACGTTCCATTTATGGTGCTCATCTAACTCCCTGATCGATGATTCGATCAGGTTGAGATTATTTCAGCGCGCCTTAATCGGGAATGCAGCTAAGTGGTATATAGAGTTTCTAGGGGGCACCTTTACTTCTTTCGCTAATTTGGCTAACATTTTCCTAAACCATTTTCAGTTGCCTGTCCATTATGAAGCCAGAACTGAGCTTCTGGCCAATTTTCATTAGGACATGGATACTCACATTTCGGATCATATCTAGGAATGGAGATGGAGAAAACGGCTTATCAAAGCTGAAATTCCACCTAAATTCCGTATCGAATGGTTTTTAAAATCATTACAACCCAAGATCTCCAAGGATGTTTCTATGTCTGACGTTTATTCGGAAGAGTAGGCTATCTTTCGCGCCCATCAATTAGAACTGATATATTCTCAGCCTGGGACTCTTTAGAAAATCTTGCATGATGCTCCTAGATCCACGGTTGATGTAGCCAAACAGAAGCCAAGCCCTCACGTTGATGGTATACTTGGATCGCTTGATGCAAATGCAGTGAACCTTTTGAGCCAATTGCAACAGTTGTCTCTACAAACTGCTTCTTCTAATCAGGCTGCACCATCTACTCCTTTGCCTTCCCAACCTTCTTCCATAAACACCATTTAGGCCTCTAACCCCAAAGGAAATCAACAATCCAATGGGAATAAGAAGGGACGAGGTAAAAAGAAGAATGAGGATGGGAAGGGTAATGCGAACAAGCCCGACAACAATGCTGGTGAGGGTGCAAAAGAGTCTAGGAAGAAAGTTAAATTTCCATGCAAGTTATGCAGTGGAGATCATTTGACTCATCTCTGCCTAAAAATTCAAGATACTTAGCACTTGTTAGTGCAACAAGGGTCTTCTAGCTCCCAAGATGTCTTAACTAACCCTTTCCTTCAAGGGCAATAGTTACTTGCTGGCGCAAACTCAAACCCTGGTACCTCTACACGGGGCAACCAGGAAGGAGACAATTCCTCAAATGTTTTCATGATGAGTTCTAATGTCAATGTGACTACACGGTGACGTGATTATGGTGATGCAGAAACATCTAAGGATAAATCTGTTCCCAAAACTACAGATCCACTTCATATTAAGCGACACTCTGTCGAGTCTATACCTCAGATACCGAAAGGTTCTGCCAAGCACGCAACTATTAATCCTAATTTTAGGGCAGCCCAGAACTACTCCATTGTAGAAAATCTGGCTCAAAGTCGTTGTGCTATGTCTGCTTTAGAGGTACTCCAGTCATGTCCTACTCAACGAAGTGCTTTGCTTTCAGTGATTGAGGTAGTTGATCCAAACAATTCTTTAGTGCTCACTTTTGATATGCTCAATGTCAAAAAGGGACTTCCTCATCATATGGCTTTTCAAATAAAGTCTACTTATCAAAAAACTAATATTTTTCGAACAATTATAGATGAGGGAGCTTCCACATGCGTAATGTCTATGTCATGTTGGAAGGCCATTGGATCGCCTTTAGCTGTTCCTTCACCCACTCTCTTGACAACATTTGACCAACATTCTCATAGGCCACACGGGATTATCCCGACCTTTCCTATATGTGTTGGAGGAAAGGTCATTAATATCGAAGTAGAAATCATTGATGCCAATCTAGATTACAATCTCCTCTTAGGAAGGAATTGGATTTATGAAATGGATGCCATAGTTTTAACTCTGTTTCACGTCCTTTGTTTTCCTCATGAGGGGAGAATTGTTAAAATTGATCAATTGGATTATTCTCCAGTTGAACCTCATGTAACTTGGATTCTACCATTCCATTGGTGGATAATCCCCGACAACCTATTGAGAATTTAGGAGTTGGGATGTACTCTTCATTGATGGGTACATTTGATCTTTCCACTGCTATAGCTAGAATCAATGCCATTTCATCCTCCAAAGAGTCTTCACAGGAAGAGTTCTTGCGGATTCATTATTTTTCAGACCCTTGGACCTTTCCTTCGCCTACAACCACATTAGGTCAAGGGCAAGTTGGTGGAATTGCATTCCCTATGTCTGCAGCAGAGCTTAGATATCAATCTCTCATTAACTTTGCAGATAACCATCCTACTCCTTTTTCAGAGGAGGAGTTAGATAATGATGTGGCTCCAGCTTGGACGCTTGACTCTACTTCTGCTATGGATTGCTTAGATACGGTTTTACCATCTGAGGAAGAAATTTTAGAAGCAATGACGAGTGTAGATCGACCATGAGAATATTTACACTATCGTTCATATTTTCTTCCCCCATTGCAGGAAGTCGAATCCAGGTTGTCCAATATGCTTACTAGTGATGTTTGTATGGTTTCAAACCCTTTGGCTTCAACAAACATACGTACCAAAGGTAATATGTTAGTTATTTCAAAAATCGTACCCATAAACATCTCTAGGAACCCTAATGTGATAGAAAATGTCTTCATCGGAGCTGAGTGTTCCCCTGAAGAGATTCAAATCTACACCGACCTCTTTAAAGAGTTTCGAGATGTATTTTCTTGGTCTTATGAAGAAATGCTTGGTATTGATCCATACATTGTTCAGCATGAGATCAAGACATATCAAAAGGCCAAGCCGATTCGTCAGAAGCTTCAGCCGGACAATCCTAGGAAAGCAACAACTATTAAAACTGAAGTAGAAAAGCTGCTCAAGGTGGGTTTCATATACCTCGTTCCTCTAATGGATTGGGTTTCTAATCCAGTCCTAGTTGATAAAAAACAAGGAAGAAAATTGTTAAGAAGTTAAATGCATCATAAAAGATTAAAGATCAAAGAGAATTGAGTTGTTTATAGAGAATTGTAGAGAAGCTTTGTGAATCAGAGAACATTAAAGATCAAAGAGGATTGAATTTATTGCATAGAATTACAAAAGAGTAGATTTGACCAGAGAAGAAAATATCACAGATCAAAGATCAAAGGGGATTTGTGTCTCCTGTAGGTTGGTGCCTATAAAGTAGTAAAGGGGATTGATATATCCTCGAAGTTGGTGCTCAGAAGTTAGAGTGGGTTTGTGTCTCCTATAGTTTGGTGCCTACAAAGCAATGAGGGTATTGGTGTCTCATTTAGGTTGGCTCCTACAAATATTTTAATAGTAGGATGGTTCCCACATAGATCAATCAATTAAAATAATTTTTGTGGTTTCCTCCCTAAAGGTTTTCCATATATATCCTATTTATTATGTTATACTTATGAGATTGGTGCTTAATTTTGCTTGAATGATTTAAATAAGTGCAATTATTTATTATATTGATTCACCTCCCCTGAATCTTAGTATTATTGTGAATACAACACTTAAGGTCTTTGATTCCATCCACTATGCCTTGATTCACAGGGAATAAAGAACCAAGCTTGATGCAAGGAGTCTGTTGCACATAGTGCTATCATTGATGAAAACAATATGTCATTGATGTCAAATGGGATGCATGGAATACTAGCAACAAGACCATTTTTGGTAATCAAGGAAGCAATAGGATCCTTTGTGAAGCAATATGATAGTTGTACCTTTCACAAGATCTCATTGCATGAAGATATAGGTGGCTAAATTTATTCAAGTTCTTTGTTGAATTTATGATGTTCAAAATATCTTAAAAATTACATGGTTGCATATATCTCGTCAGTACTTTTGCAATGGTATATCCTTCTGAGAAAAACCCTTCATGGATGAGAAATTATGGCCAATTAATATGCATTAGTTGGGTTAAATTTAAAAGGGAAAACTATAGGGGAAAACCCAAAAATGTAAATTGTTAAATAGTGGGAAAGTTCTGGGTAGATCCACCATTAAATAGGAAGATCAATGACCACAAGCACATGAAGTTGCACACTAGTTAAGGACATTAAAAGGTGTGCAAATCTCGGGTCAACCAGTGATTCTCCTAATAGGTTAACGACTAGATGAAGGTGAAGATGCATGCTATTTAATCACCTTTGTTGGACCAACCAGATGATGACACATTGCATAGTTTTGTTTGACGATAATGTGGACCTATCGTTGAAGGGCACGTGGCACAATTTCATAGTCAATGTGACACATTAGTTGTTGATGTTAGAATGATGGCACGACACCATCTAGGGCTGCCACATGGTAGTGACAAATTATGATTTTATATTTTTCAAAAGCCCAAAAATAGGTGACACATGACACCCCACATGGGATGCCACATGGCATGATGACATCATGCTAATCTCATCATAAGAATGACCAATGACCCTTGGTTCTAGATCATATGGGCATGGTTGCATAAAAAAAGGGCTCCATAGATTTCGCCCCCGGGCATTGTGTTGGTTGTGAATAATCACATGGACATGGTTTTGAGTTTGTAATTAAAATATAATTATATATAAATATATAGAGAGAGAGACGGCGAGAGAGAGAGAGAGAGAGAGAGAGAGAGATCTCTTTCTCTATATATAGATATATCCATGAAACCAACCAAATCATTCAACAACAATGAGCTTTGTCATATGTAATACTTGTGAAGGTTCAATATGGTTTGATTTGAAAGTCAAGTTTATCTCTAGTTTGTACTTTTGTTTTCCATGGAATTATGATTTTATTTGTTTCATTACGGAGATTTGGTCACACCTGTTTTGAAGTGTTTTGATTGGTTATGATTATAAAAAAAATGAGTTTTGTTGCATTCAGATTACCATGTAGATTGTTCACCATGTTGATACGTTGAAAGCGAGATTTCAAAGGATAAGCCAATTTGTCTAACAAATCCTTGTGGATGCAATGCAACCTCACACATTGGGATCATGACCACTTGAATGATTGAAGAAATGTAGCCACATGGCATGGAGTTAGGCCACATTTCATATTTGACAACAAAATTAATTATGGAACACAATATATCAAGCAACACCAAATAGAGAAATTGGCATGGGACTATGGTTGACAAAGCTAACATCAAAGGTTAGAGTTTTGGTAGGCAACATGTTAATTTTTTTATAATAAGTTTAAATTTGTCGCATAATTTACGCTTTCCGGTGGTCAGTGCCAGAATCTAACAAGTCATTTGGAGGGTGCCTAAAAAAGCTCAATTTGTAGAACATTTGATTATTTATATAGTTGTATATGGTTGTTTTTTATTTTTGCGATCATTATTTGTCCAAATTGAGATCCAAAAGAAGTTGGACGCTCACAACTCAGAAATGAATGTAACCAAAAGGGTTTGATGTTTTTTTGAATCATATTTGATGGCCAAAATCTCTTATGTTTGTATTTAAGACCTATGAGCATGTTGCAGTTGTTTTATATATATGAAGTAAATTGATTATGTTGTCCTTTATTGGCAATTCTTGGCTAAAGAACTGTGTTAAAGCATCTATGAAGTTTTTGTGCTTTAATAATGGTTGGTTCAAGGATAAAACCCTTGTTTAAGTAATAATTCTTAGCCTTTTAAAGATAAATCAAAGTGTTTATTTCCAACAGTAGCAACATACAATCTCTTTAAAGGTGATAATAGAAGAATAAAGGAAACATTAGATTTATATGTATTCAATTTGAACACTATCCAATGAGAATAGAGAGTGTATGGAAAAATATCACATAGATGACATTAATTTATACAGGAACTGCAAAAAAGACAACAATCTATTAATTATAGAGTAATTTAAAACAAACAAAAAATTTATTTAATCAACCTAGTGTTGAACATAACTTTTCCACGGGAGATTAGGGAGGAATCCTTAACCTAACCTTTCCCAGTTATCCACACAATGTAATATGTATTGAAGAAAAAGATGATAAAATATTGCTAACACTCACATGTAAAACAATGCTGCCATAAGATGAAAACAAAACTCCTTAATTAACTTCGAAATATTCAGGTATTAAAACAAAAATCTCCAAGCTTTTGGTCCACGAATCAACCCCTTCCCAATCAATAAAAATAATATATATAGAGTCTTTACAAAAGTGCTATCTTCTAAAGATTAAAATGAAAAATATTTTTTTACCCAAATATAATTTGGATAATCTCCACAAAATTCGATCAAAATAGAAAATCTCTTGTTTAATTATCTTCAACTATCCATGATTTATGAATATGTTTCCAAGATATCTGCATCTGTTTTGATCTAGTTCCTTTAAATCTGGATCTTCCTTGGTTTCCTGCTAAAATATTGCTTACCTTTGAGTAATTGCGTTTGACTTGGAAAATTAAGATATGAGATCAAGAGGTTGATCCCATTCTTCTCCCACTAGATATTTTAACGCGACCATTCTTTTATAAGCTTCATCTACCTTTTGAAAGGTTGGTTTAACTATGAATAAATATATGATGTCATAACATATAAACAAATCATCAGATAATTTTTCAAGAATATTTTTACTACTCAAAAGCTCCTTTTGATCTAGTAAATTTTGATTTATCTGATGCAACCCTATTTAACAATATCTGATATTCTTCTTTAGTTATCATTTTCCCCTACGGATTTCTAAAGGAAGGTAAACCTTTTTCTTGCAGAGCAAAGAATTTCATGTTAAATTTATCAATTTGGACTTGCATAGAATCACACTTTTCTTTTAATTGCAACATTAAACTCTTCTTGGACAAAAACTTTCTAATTTGTATGATTACATGAGTCTTGTCAGGAATATCCATGTCTTCAAGTTCCTGTTTGTTTTTGAATTCAAAAACTTGATAATTTTATTAGCTTGACTAGGCCTATTTCCAAGTTCAATCTTGATTTCATCTATTGATTGCTTTGCTCTCTCCAATGATTCTTCTTGTTCAATTGTAATTTGATTTGACTTCCAAATATCAGAAACTGTAGACATAATTTATATCCATATTATTTCCTTAGCTTGAATAAGAAATTGTACACTTTCCACTTGGCTTAGATACTATTCAAGCTAATTTTGCAATCTGGAATTCCTTTGAAGCTCAATAACCAAAGCATTATCTGATCTAATTTTCTCATTCTCAACTTTTTCTAAAGCTTTATTTAATTTATAAATCTCTTCATTCTTCAAACTTAAAGATGATAATGCGTCTGTCAACTCCTCTATTGCATCATTTATTTCTGAGATCACTTGAGATGTAGAAGGCACTGTAATTCTTTCTTGTTCTTTTTCCTTTATTAGTTGCTCCATTTTTGTTTCCATTTTTTGTATCTACACATTCCGTTCAATCACCATTGAAAAGAGTAATTCTTTTTCTTTTTATAGCTCTCCAACTTCTTGTGCTTGTGGATGTTCAGTAGCTGGCAACTTTAGTCTCTTACACAAAGCTTGACTATCTGCATTCCTGTTCTTTATGATCTCATGAGTAGCATTAATATCACGAGGATCTAGTCCCATCTTGATAATTAAATCCTCCAATGATTTGATTCTTGTGTCTTTGGCAAGAGAATACATTCTTTCTCTTTTTAACTCAATGATAGTATTATTAAATGAATTCTGCAATTTAAACAAGTTAATAATAGAACTAGTTAAAGTAGAAATAAAAAACATTTCCCCTATCTTTCTATGGAGATCTATCTGATCAATTGGATGGATTTATGTTGTGTTGAAGGAAAATACGAATGCCTTAAAATCTTCTGTTGCTTTAGCTTCTAGGACTTTTGGTTCCATAAAAGCTAATTGATACTTTCCCCTTTCAACATCTAGAGTTGAACGTAACCTATTCTTCGTAGAAGAAGTTTGCTTCTAGAAATGAGTGTAACCCATTGATTTCGAAGTTTCATTTTTCATTTTAATTTCCATAAATTTAGAAAAGATTCTTTGATTAGTAGAAGGAGTTGAAGAAGATTGTCTAGATACTTTTTAACCTAATGCAAATTGAATACATGCTCACTTGAAAGAACAAATGTAGTTGGTGTAGATATATCTGAGGATCTAGTTTCTGACATAATCTCTTCTAAATCCCTTGTTTTCTATCTTTTGTAAACTCTTAATTTTTTTCCCTTTGATTCTGAGACATCCAGTTTCCCTTTTTGAGCTCCCTTTCTTTCTGTGGAGGAGTTGACAAAACATTTAGCTTTGTTGACTGTTCTACTTCTTGTTCTCTTGGGAATTCTTCTAGGGTACCTTCTTCCCATGTTTCTCCATTAACATATATTTCAATGTTTGGTTTTGAAAAATGAACTTAATGAGTAGAATTATATTGAAATCTAATAGATGAGATTCTCCCAATTGGATCATAAGGCCAATTGATTCCCTTCATGAATTTCAATTTTGCTAACAAAAAATCAACCTCTTGATAAACAACTCTGGTATTTACAACAACTAGTCCTATGCATGAGACAATCTCTTTGTATGCAGATATCGTGATATATGATGATAGTGGATCTAGTTTGAAATGAGATGAAATAGAGGTCCACAAGGAAGTTGAAGATCGAGGTTGGAGCTTAGAGTAAGTTGGAACTTACTCAATATCGAGGTTGGAGCCCACTCATTCTTTAGGTTGGAGCTTCGATCACGTCATAGCCTACTGTAAGCAACTTATTTCATATTTCAAGGTTGGTGCCTCAATTAGGTTGTAGCTTACCATAAGTGGTAGGTTGCATTATTTTGGGGTAGTTGCCTCTAGCATGTCAAAGCCTGCAAATTAATGTAAAGAATTGAAACAAAGTAGAAGAAGAGTTAGTGGTTTTCTCCCATTTGGGTTTCCAACTAAAAATTTATGTCTTCTTAGGATGTGATGCCTTCTTGTGTTGTTTCTAGTTATATTGATTGTGTGATGATTCATTGTGATAAATGATGATATAATATTTATAATGAAGAAAGGAATGGAATACTATTCATAGTTGAGGTTGAAGAACCTGAAGTAGAAGTGAATCTTAAAGGAGAACTTAAAAGTGCATTAAAGGAAATCAAGATTCTCAAGAAAAGAGAAAGTCGATTGATGCAGTAGCTTTAAGGAAATATTCCAAATAAAGACACTATAACTGCTCTCAAGGTTGAACAAGAAGAAGAAAACAATGTAAAGGAATTTACGACAGAACAACTAAATGAGAAGGAACAAATATGTGAAAGACTGGAAGAGGGATTTGTCTTCTTAAGAGAATAATTGGAGCATCTTAAGTTCAACAAGGGGACTGAATCCCTAGATCATATTCTCAACATGTAGAAGTCTCCTCTTATCAAGATAGCTCTTGGTTATCAAGAATGTGAGGCATATAAAAAAAATGATCCTCCAAGGTCATCAAATGAAAGAAATCCCAAGAATATTGATCAAAATTGTATAACATCAAGCATTAGCTCACTTGAATACCTAAAGAAAGTAGTACACCAGGCCAAGCATGCTTACTTCAATGATTCTCAAGGAAGCTCCATAAAAGAGCAGAATGTAAGGAATTGGAATGAAGAGAAATGATCCACAAATAGAAATATGTAGGAAAGACAATGAACATGGTTCTTCACAAAGAATCCCCAAGAAGTAATGGAACGGGTTTCGGAAATCAACAAATGAGTATGGCTCATGCAAGTGTTGAACAACAAGGAAACATAAATCCTCCGAGAAGCATCCTCAAAATATTGAGATCTCCTTCTTTTCCCAAGTATCAAAGTAAGTTTATTGGTTATTGTTTCTCATGTACAAAATTTGGATACAAAGCATAGGATTGCTGGACCAATGACCTAGTCAATTATAGAGGATATGATTAAGTACCTAGATGGAGACTTGTGGACCAAATTAAGAAAATGCCTCAGCCATATCCATAAGTGTTGAAGCCCAATGTTAAATGTTACATATGTCATAATGAAGGCCATATAGTGTGAGATTGTAGACTTGTGTTTGCATGGTACAATAGATAAATATTTTCAATTAGTGTTGGTAGATTTAGAAGAGGTCAAGGAGGACCTTGATTAGGTATGATTCCTCAAAAATAATCTTTGAAGAAAGCTTCTTCGAGATCATTACTTCTCAAATCAAAACTTGAAGAAGCAAAATTACCATATGAAGGAAGTATGTGGACTATGTTTTGATGGTGATATATCAAATGTAAAAAGAATGCATGCATATAATAGGTACCTATAGATAAAGAAAAGAGCATGATCTCAGGGGAAGGACAACAATAGTGGTAGCATGGTTTTAGGGGGAGAATAGGAAGAGTCACAAGAAAGAAACTAAAGCATGGTCTTAGGGGGAGAATATATGTTAGCAAGAAAGGAGCATGGTTCAGTCAGGTCCACAGGATCATCCAGGCATAGGTACTCATACATGATAATCATCATGGAAGTTTTCTACATTTATATGTGACCTTTTGCTATTGATGTCAAAGGGGGGGAGATTGCAAACATTGAAGTTACAATAAAAAGGCATTTGAATAAGGATATATTGTAGGAATTTCACTTACACTTGAGTAGGGACATTGTAGAAACTTCATTTGTACAAGAGGAGCTCTTGATTTGTTTTTACATCCAATGAACATCAATGTCTAGAGATATTTCCATCAATGACAAAGGGGGAGATTGTTGCACATAATGTTTTCATTGATGAAAATTAGATTTCATTGATTTAAAAGGTTATGTATGGCTCAAAATAGTAGGACCATCCTTCATAATCAAAGAAGAAACAATATCCTTTGTGAAGCAATATGATAAATGGACCTTTTGCAAGGTCTCTTTGCATGAATATATGGGTGATTAAAGTTATTCAAGTGTTTAATGAAGTTATGATGCTCAAAATATCCTACAAATGACATGGTTGTGTAGATATCATCGACACCTTTCCAACAGTATATCCTGCTAAAAAAAACTCCTCCCATATGAAAAGTTATGGCCAGTTGAAAATATACATTGGTTGGGTTAAATTTAAAAGTGAAAACTATAGGGTCAAACCAAAAAATGTAAATTGTTAAATAGTGGGAAAGTTCAAGGTGGATCAACCATTGAACATGCATATCAATGTCCACATGTCCATGGAGTTATGCAATAGTTAACATCACTAAAGGGCATGCAAGTCTTAGGTCAATCAACGACGCTCCCAACATGTTAACAATTAGATGAAGGTGAAGATGCATTATAGTTAATCACATCTATTGGACCAACCAAATGATGACACGTGGCAAAGTTTTGTTTGCAAATGACATGAAACTCTCAATGAAGGATATGTGGGACAATTGTGTAGTCAGTGTGACACATTAGTTGCTAACGTCATCATGATGATGTGGCACCATTTCAGGTTATCACATGGCATTGGAAAATGGAAGTTTTGGATTGGTGAAAAGCATGAAAATAGGTGATACATGGAACCCCACATGGGCTTCCATGTGACATGATGACCTCATCACATGAATTATCAATGACCCTTGGGTTTAGTTCATATGTGCATGGTTGCATGAAAAATGGCTCCTTGAATTTCACCCCTAGGCATTGTGTTGGTTTTGAATGGTCACATGGACATGGTTTTGATTTTTAAAATATGGATAAACAGAGCATAACTATAGGCCCATGGTTGATCCTGACATGCCATGGGAATGCATTCAACAATGAGCTCTATCATATGTAATACTTGCGAAGGTTCAATATCGTAATATGATATGGTTTGATTCAAAGTCAAGTTTGTCTTTGGTTTGTATTTTTGTTTGCCATGGAATTTTGACTTTATTTGTTTCATTATGGAGATTCGACCACACAAATCTATTGAAGGGTTTTGATAGGCTATGGTTATACAACTACACGTTTCATTGCATTTGGATTGCCACATAGACTGTTCACCATGTTGATACGTTGAAAGCAAGATTTTGAAGGATAAGCTAGGTTGTATGGCATATCTCTGTGACGGGTTGTATGGGTCAGGTAACAGTTCATATTTGGAAACCAAACTAATTGTGAAACATAATATATCGAGCAACATCGAATAAAGCAATTGGCACGAGACTGTGGTTGGAAAAGTCAAGGTCGGATGTTTGAGTTTTGGCAAACAAAGGGTCAATTTTTTATTTTTTATTTTTTTAATAATACATTTCAATTTATCTCATAATTTACACTTTCCGATGGATGTTGTCATAATTCAATAGGTCATTTTGAGGGCACCCATAAAAGCTTGGTTTGTATAACATTTAATTATTTACATAGTTGTATTTGTTTTTTTTTTTTTGGGAGCATTATTTGTCCAAATTGAGATCTGAAAGAAGTTGGATGATCATAGCTCAAATATGAATGTAACCAAAAGGGTTTGATGTTGTTTTGAATCATATTTGATGGAAAAAATCTCTTATATTTTTTTTGAAGGCCTATGAGCATGTTGCAAGTGTCTTGGATATATGAAGTAAACAAGTTTTGAGAAAGATTTTGAATGACTAGATTGAAGATTTGGTAGAAGCAGAATATGAGAAGCTATATGAATACTATAAAAAGTGTTTGATATAACCATTTTGGTGCAATTTGTATAACAATATAATGTTTGTAGGTTGTGATTGTGTTTTGTGACAGTGTCTTTGCATGCAAATATAGTGATATGTGATGATAGTGGATCCAATTTGAAAATGAGATGAAATAGAGCTCCACAAGGAATTTGAAGATTGAGGTTGGAGCCTAGAGTTGGTTGGAGTTTGATCTTTAATGAGGTTGGAGCCTAGAGTAAGTAGGAGTCTATTCATTCTTGAGGTTGGAGCCTCAATCAGGTCGTATCATATAGTGAGTAGCTTCTTACATCTTTTGAGGTTGGTTCCTCAATCAAGTTGTAGGCTACCATAAGTGGTAGCTTGCATATTTTGGGGGTAGTTTCCTCCAACAGGTTGGAGCCTACAAATGGATATAAAGAATTTAAAAGAGAGCAAAAGAAGAGTTGGTGGTTTTCTCCCATTTGGGTTTCCACTTAAAAATTTGTGTCTCCTTGTGATGTGATTCTCTTGTGTTGTTTCTAGTTATGTTGCTTATGTGATGATACATTGTGATAAATGATGATATAATATTTATGATCATTGATAAATGAAAGTATGATTACTTAATATTGAGAAATTGTAAAATTCAATTCACACTTATCCACCCCCCAGTGTGAATTTTGGGCCAACAGAGTCATACGTGCATCTTCTTGGGGTATCTAGATGCCACCAAGGCATACCATCTTTATGATGAGGTAACAAAATTAATATTCCTTCTAGAGATGTAATTTTTCCTAAATCTTCCAAGACTAACAACATTGAGTGGCAGCTTGATTATTTAGATAGATTCACTCATGTAAATAAATTTCCTGAATTTGATAATGATATTCCACATCTTGAAGGGGTTTCCCTGTTGGGCTTCCATTTTGTCACTTTTTTTGATAGCTCATGTTTGAGGAGCTAGTCGGTCTCATCGACTAGCATGTTGAAGAAGCTAGTCAACCTAGCCAACTAGCTTGAGTTGAGTTGATAAATACACATTGCAACAAAAAATGTCATAAAGTGCTAACTAATGTTAGATTAGTTATAGTATATAATTGGACAGTTAGACTTTTGTAACTGTCCCGACAATCTATATGTATATTCTTGTATCCCAATGTATTAGTTCTGATTTGGCTAATAAGAGATAATATATCATAGTGCTTTCACTAGTTCTCCATTACTGTATGTCTATATCTTTACTTATGATTGTAGTATGATTGCTTGGTGTCTGTACTACCAGTAACAATACACACTTTTCCCTAGATTACAACATTAGTTCCATTACTAGTAGTCGGAACTTAAGTCATAGAGTATGCAAGCATAAATGTTAACATTAGAGGAGATGCAATTATGGTGGGAGACAAAGATCAATAACTATGTTGAATGTTAATATTGAGATTGGAGGGGGGGGGGGGGGGTGAATCAATATTAAGGCTAATTCAAACTTTTGTGTCAGTTTATATTTAACATTCAAACTTTGCAATCATTCATGTGAGTAATCAACAACCAATTATAATACTAACACATGAATAAATCAACGCATCAACACACAACATGAGAAGAATACACATGAATAGTGAGGTTTAAAGTGGAAATCCTTCTAGGAGAAAAACCACCAAAGCTTGTTTGTTATTTTATGTAAATAATAACACCTACTCTATTACATCAATGTTTGTTTATGAGCCACCACTCACAGGAAGCACCAACTCCCTTCTTCTGTAAACACTTGATCAAATTACTGGAAGAACCAACTAAAGCACGAACTTCATGGATTTGTTGCAAGCATCAACTTGCAGTTCCTTGGATTTATGCAAGCACCAATTTGCAGGAGGCACCATCCCCCAAGCTTTCTTCAGATACCCACTAGATGGAAGGATGAAATCCTTGGTTTGTAGGCTCCAACCCATTCTTAATAAGGAACTAATGTTCTTTTATATGGTTACTACTCTACCTGATTTCATCTCTCTATTCATCACCTTGGCCCACTCAAATGGCACTTACTCTACTTGATATTATACTCTGTTCTAATTTTCCCTTTGTTCTGCTCAACAACCTTCACTTTGCTTAGCCCATGCAATGCTGTGCTTTCTGCTCACTCAGTAGCCACACACATTCTCATAGCTTTCGCCCCTTGTCATGCGGAAAGAGTTAATCTTGCGGACAAAACCAACCTCCCTAGAAGCCTAAGACTTTCTAGTGACAAACAAGACAATTAAGAGCAATCCTTCTCTAAACATGCATTTATCACACGAGAAATTAAGTGTTTTAGATCCTACCTGTAGTCCAACGCTGTTGTAGTAGTCTAGCCTCGTTGATCCATATGAGCTCCTCCTTCACTTCGAAACCTGCATTCACTAACAATCGAATGATTACATAGCACCTGAATATCTCATAAAATAAAACATATTCAACATATAGACCAAGGAGTATATGAAACAACTCATTAATAACAAATTATTGAGAAGAATGGACTTATTTGTATTAATAGGAAACAAAAGAAACCATTACAACCTAGCCTTGGTGTTGTGCAAGTTCCTCCCAGGGTCCAGCAAGAGTTTTCCTTTACTTTGATAAGCTCACCCACTTCCAAATGAAACAAGAAGGATGGTAATCTCTCCTCACAAGCTTCTACAAGGAAGTCCTAATTCCAGCAGCATCTACCCTTTGGAATGTTCAGCTTTCAACCTCCCCTCCTCTGGCCCAATGCCTGTATTTATAGTGTTCTAGAGGAAGTAATTCAGGTCCAACATCAATGGGATACTCCCTCTTTTGGATGGGGTAGCTCCTCTCTTGATGGGATAAGTTCCTCTTTCATAGGGATGCATGAACCATCTGGAGGCGCTCAATACACGACAAACAATCTTCTAGAATGCTCTGGAAATGACCACAAGTAACGTTTTTAAGATGAAACTCGCGCCTTTTGACCTTTACAGGAGTACGCACCCATCCCTTGACTTACAGAGCGTACAAGTACGCAGGTACAATGAGCTTGGGATGCGTACACGCAGGCAAGGTAGAGAGAACCTGCATACCCAGAGATAAACATGTTTTTTTAATGACTTTCTCTCTTTCTTGAAGTTTGACATGGAGAGCAGAGGTATAAGGCTTGACAAGGAGGATAGTATGACTGTTGATGGAGCCATACTAACTGCAGATAGTCATGGTGACAAATTTTAGTGTAACACCCCTTTTCTCTCAGTAGTATATGCTCAACTCTCAGCCTCTTTCCTCTGCTTAGGCACTCTTATCCTTTCACAATAGAATAGGCAAACTTAACCTCTTCTCAACAGTGGTTCACCCATAGATCTCTCCACTCATCTCACTCAATAATGTTTCATCCCCCTAGTTTCTCAATGGCAATCCTGAGTTTTTTTTCCTCTGTTGCACAATGGTCGATGCTATCTCTGTTGCCATCCAAACTTCCCGAGAGTGTAATCTCAACATGGATCTCCATCCTATTGTTGCGTCTAACTACTTCACCCACTACAATGCTATTCATTTTGAGAATGGACACTTGAGCATTTCTCCATTCTAACATACAATTCTCAGTTCGTCTGTGTACTCTTGCATGGATCTCCATGCTTTTTAATTTCTCATAGGTACAACTTGTACCTTAGGCATTGGTCAATAGTCTCTAATCAGAGCTTCTGCACTCAGAAATCTTATCCATTTAGTTCTTCATGGTGTGCAAGGAAGATCAAGGGTAGCTAAATCTGTTTCAAGGCAGGCTCCATTAATTTTCTCTCGTGCATCGTGGTCCTTCACTGTCCTGGATTAGATATCTTGGCATTCGCCATTGAATCAAATAAAATTTTTAGCTTCTGACTTATTCATCTAAGTGCCTAAGAACTTTTCTATAGACCCACATTCCTTGCCAAAAATGTGTTTCCAAATTAACTTACCTAAATCCCTTTTTATTTTATTAAAAAATGCTACCAAAAACCGCTAAAACTAGCCTTAAGCACCTTTTGCTCTGATACTAGTATGCTTTCCCGCCATAAGATTGGATGTGGTGACCTCCGTTCAAGCCTTGAATCACTTATTACTTTTTAGGCCTATGAGGGGTTAATTCCCTTTGTTAATTGTTACATTCCCTTGGTTCTCTTACCTAGATGAGCCTTTTTTATTTCATAAGCCCATAACCCTTCTATCATGGCCCCTTTTTCTTTGTAATTTTCCCGAAGGCCCATGGTCGCTTAACACATGAAACCACCACAAAACCATGACTTGGGCACGCATTCCGTCATTTGATGAAATTGCTAAACTTCACTGAAATATTTCATCACTTGGCTCTATTACCCTAGCCAAACACTTTGTGTGCCCATTTATTTTCACTAAAGTGAGCCTTGCGGGATTGCGCATCCCATGGGGTCCGCTTGATGCATTTTCCATTGGCCTATGCTTTGACAGACCATGTCTACCTGATGCCCACCTCCCGACAGTTCTCTTTGTGTGCTCAATAAAGCCTCTAGGGTATTCTCGTTGGGCCTAATTGTCAAGTGGGACCTTCCAATGCCTTTTTATTGGCTCTATGTCGTTGGCCCAACACCTTGTTAGCTCGACACTTTCAACCTTGCTCTGCCAAAAATATTTTGAGATCTTGCTAGTGAGATAACATCATGCTAACATCACCTATGCCACGTGTCAACCTTTGATTGGCCCATGTGTCACTAAGATATGGGCCATTTGGGTGCCCAAAAGACCATATATGACTACACTTGTCACGCTCCCATTGGTTGATACTGACATCATATTTGACCAATTATATGTTTCCACCTGATTCATTATATAAGAGGAGAGACAAGGGTCTAAGGCCTTGTTTTTCCACGGATTTCATGTATAAAATTTTTGAGTGTCCCGACCAATTTCTTTCCGTTGCTCAAAATTCCTTCGAGCTGGATCACTTGCACTCACTACCTTGTATTATTTCTGAGGTCACCTTTCCTTCAGGCTTATGGGCCGAGCTATTAAGTTGGGGGCCTCCTGCTTAATTCTCCATCAGTGATTGCTTCCCGTTGCATTGTGTCAGGGTCCAACGTGTTCTGGTGCTTGTCGTTGGACACTTCTACCACCAAAATACATAAAAAACCCCCAAGCTCATACCATTGGGCCTTCTCTACCAGGCTTGGTTGTAGGTGGGCTCCACTTATGACCAATTAAAACCATTACCGATGATATTCTATTTGGCCACGTTTACCCGACTCATTCACTTACCTGCTCTGCTAAATGTTTCGCCACATTTGGCAACACCGCCAAAATAAAAATGCTCCAGAGGGTTCTCCAATCACTTTCATCTTTTCCACCTTGACTTTGGGGCACCTCAACTTTGACTGGAAATAACTCCTGATCAAGGAAGCCATTTGTAAACTTCAACATACTATTGGAAAGCTCTTTTGAGCATTATTCAACTATGTCACTTCTAGGATCATCTGAACTAATATTCTAAGGTATAATTTCCTTCAAAGCATGAGACTTCCAACCATCATAGTAATCATATTATGGCTTCTTTAATAAGCCTTCTACTATGATGATTCTCTACAATAATGTGCAACAACCACGGGATTCCCCTTGAGCTTGACACACCATACACATCATGAAAATCAATGCTAGCCCCAGTTGCCATCACAACTAGGTTAGCGGACATCAATGCAAACATATGTTTCCACCAACCTCAATGATAATCTAGTTAACATCAATGCCAACACACTCGCTGCCACTAGCCATCCACATAATGACGATTGTCCAACAATCTCCCCCTTTGGCATTGATGGATCACTTCTCCACATTTTATGGCCAATCCTCATGCTACCTCCACACTTCTCTTTACATGAGCCACTAATGGATTTCCCTACTTCGCATGGGCCATCACAACTTACTCTCCCCCTTTGACATCAATGGCAAAGTGATACAAGCTATTTCTTCTTCCTCTTATAATTACGAACTGAGGGTCAAACTTATGATGTACATTCTACTCAGTTGATGTGCATTCTCTTAAAGGGATGACATCTTCATGATGGGGCACTTGAAGTTTATCATGCAACAACTACTGCTCTAGGATCTAGACATGTATGATATGCTCTCCTAAACATACACTGCTTCTTCATTGTTTTCGCTAGTTCTCAATGCCTTAGTCTGCTCGCTAAATATTCTCTCTCTCGTAATACATATTTTATACCAATTAAAATAAAATGATACCAGATAAAATTGCTCGTGGTATTGTTGTTGCATGCAAATACCAACCAATAGTGATGCATTTCAACTTATCGTTCCACTGTTGCTTCTGTTGTTGAGACTCTGCTCACTTCACTTGAGCATCTTAATAGTCAACAATGCTCCCCCTAAGATGATATCTCTCCAAAAGGGGACTGCTACTTCAATGACACTAATTGCACCAAAACCTTAATACAAATTGGATAATGTACCGGGCACACTCTTATGGCTCCTTCTCAAAAATAAATGTCCTCTTACACAAAAGTGTTATCGCACATGAACCAAGGATCACCAATTTACATAGCAATACCAATTGAAAGCTAAGTTACATGCAAAGCTTATACCATTTGTGTTCATGAACACAAGATTGCTAGGCATAAAAAAATTCACAACTTAAATGAAATAAGGGTATTTCACCCAAGATGAAAACCTTTCATCTCTTATGTAGTCTTTCTTCTTGAGGCTGAAAATGATTTCTTCCTAATGCTTACTAAAGCAGCTCCTCCTAATTCAGTGCTCTCTGACCTCCTGCATCTTCTTCCTTGCTTCTATGTGGGAACTAATCCTATGGACCTGACTATACTACAAGACTCTTTTCATTCCTTACTTTAGTTGCAGCTCATCTTCTTCTCACAACATAAAATGTTGTTGTGTACTCCCCTTGATACCATGGCCGAAAATTCCTTCCAGCCAGATATCTTGCATTCGCTGTCTTGTATTATTTCTGAGGTCACCTTTCCTCTGGGCTTGTGGGTCGAGCTGTTAAGTTTGTTAGGATATTCCGACACATAGGAAATAGTTAATTTCAACTTGGTTTAATATAGAGTTAGGTATAGAGTTAGGTAAAGTGTGTTTCTTTATCGTTGTACATTTTGTAACTTACAATCCGACGGTCACGATATGTAGTGATCC
>APFE030992417.1:0-24300 GCA_000404065.3 Pinus taeda | reverse complement strand
TTAGCATTGAGGAGATGAAGCCTTTACTTTTCATTGAAATGGATGACAGTAATGAAGATTTAATCAAACACCTTCAAATCATTAACACATTGGATTTCCTTGGAATAGATCGCAATTTTCAACATGAAATAAAATAAAATGCTCTAGATTACATTTACATGTTAGTCATTTCTACTATATGAATAAATATAATTTCCTGTAAATATATGTGCACGTAGATTTTGATGGTCATTCGTGATTATTTGTTGGTTAATAGATGTTGGAATGAAGAAGGTACCAGAGTGGGATCAAGATCTACCTACAAATATCTTAATGCTACAACTATATGATTTCACGCTCTTTGACTGCTTCAATATAACATGTCTTCAAGTGGTAGTTGCGGTCGATTCTTCACTTCACGTTTAGCTAAAATGTACCCTCAATATAGTTGAGCAATACTAAGGGAAATATTTGAAATGGTTATGTGAATGTTGTTGGGATTTGTATGTGCTTGATGGGTTATTAAAAGCATTTTTGGAATTCCCGACGAACTTTTCTCATTAAATCAATTATTTGAATATTCAAGAAAATAATTTTCTATTTAAATCAATTCTTACGTAATTCAAGTTTGAACAAGTGTCTTGGTGATCCATATTTAAATAGGAATGCAAAAAATTATATATATAACCATAAATATAAAGATGCAGTAGAAATAACACCATTTCATTTATATCAAATACTGAAATATGCTTACAAATGGAATGGAAATAAGACTAGCTCGAGCGATGGTAGCTTATCTTTGAGAAGAGATGTGGCAGGTACATGCCTTTGAACTATGTTACAATGAGGTTCAAAGGCCTATTTATAATTGAGAAACAATGGAAAACCCTAAACATCCAAAAACCTAACCCTAGGAGATGAAGCGCCAAACTATGGGCCCCGTTTGTGTAAATTGGTACATCAGCTTCCAGGGTCGTAACTTTGGCATACGATCTTCATTTGACATGCACAATACCTCGCTAGAAATATCTATTCGAGCATCAAGTGGAGGTTGATGAGTTGGTATTTCCCCAAAATTGAGAGTCATAGTCTTTTATCTTGTTAGGCTATCTCTAGCCTATATTGTCTGACATGTGTACATGTGCAAAATGTATATTATTAGTAAATATGTTGTAAGTCAAATTCCTAGTGTCACTAGTGGAATATGAATAATCACTATGTAATGTAAAGAGTTATTTGTAAATATTTTGATGAGTCGAAGGTATTCAAAGAGTCACAAAGGGTAATGTCAAGGGTCACCCTACCCTTTGTTATAAATAGAACTTCATAACTCATAGAAAAGGCTTTTGGGAGCCAAGCTTTTGGCTAAGCATTTCTTAGAGAAGGCTTGAAGAGTGTTGTGATGAGACTTAGCTTCTCCACAACCTAGAGAAAGTACATCTCGTTGGAGGAACAGCCGATGTTAACTGTAATGTTGCACTATCGAGGCTAGTGGTTGTGAATGGTGTATGTATGGATGGATCTTTCACGTAATAATATAACTAAGCCAACACATTTTCATGAATATGTTGTTATTGTAGTTGGACTATTCTAGTTTCTTTACCAATGTATGTTATTTAACTTACGAATTTGTGTATGAACAATTTTGTATGCAATTGTATGAATTTGTTGAAGACGTGTTGTTGTACTAACCCATCACTTTGGATTGTGGACTATTCCACTTCCAGCCTATGATGTCATTCCGCTCGTGGGTTCCTTTCAGGTTGTGTACTATTATAGGCTTCTTAGGGACACACTTCCTTTTCCCCTCTATGTGTTATAACCCCCATGCATCTCACTTTACAAGAGACAAGGTGACACACTTTATTCTGAAAAAGTTATCATACTTACTTCTACGCGCTACTGCGGTAAAGGCACTACTTCACTACCCATTGTTGAGACTCCTACTCCAAATGATCTTAAGTCTAGTCAGGACTTCTTACCGAGGAGATCCCTTGACATGTTGGTAGGTTCAACACCATCAACATTTCTAGTGCTAGAAGGAGGTCGAGATGAGAAGATGATCCCTTAAAGTCTGTTTTAAATCTTTGCACATCATTCATGACTTACATCATAATATCAACTCCAACATATTTTTCTCATGCACATGATTTTTAAGCGGCAGAGGACATCATTGATGACTTGTCATGGCTCACATACAATGTTGAAGGTGGAATAGCCCTGTTAAGACACAGAGTTGCCTTCTTAGGTTTGTGTGAAAGGAATGAAGTCCCCTCAGATGATATTGCCTATGGGCTATTCACTCACATGTTTGTATGGTGCATTTAGCAATTGTGTCTCACATTGCCCATAGCCTCTATTCACACTTTTAATAACATGATTGGAGAGTTACGTAACGCTTTCTTCCATTATGATCATAAAGCACTCAATACAAAAATTCTGGAATTATGGAAAGAACCTGATGAATTTGTTGCGCAATTTTGGGATCTCTTTCGTAATATTGCTTTTCAAATCCCTAAAGATGAAATGGATTGGAAATTTCTCAAAGAAATATTTTAGTATCTCCTTCACATATCTAAAAATGCACATGACTTAGAGTCATTCGAACCCCACCCTGCATACCTCAATGTTATAGCTTCCAAATCTAATATGGACAAGGTTATTGTCATAAGTGACCCTCCTTCCTCTTCCTCATCAAATAGCTCTAGCTCCATAGGATGAGGTGGGAGAAGTTACTAGCGAATTTTTTGAACTGTCACCTCCTCCCTCCCCACTTTCTCTAGATATCAGCATAGATTTGGACTGGAACCCTGATGGTTGTCACGTGATTTGGTTTTCTTAACCTTTGTCCTCTGGTTCCTATGATACTCCATATTTTACTGTGTTGTGTTCATCCATTCTCGACTCCACATCTATTGTTCACAAGGATCGAGTTTCCGACGGAGTTGGTGTTGAGAAGCCAACCTATGCTGTCATTTTTTATGAGTATGTGTGGGAATATGAAGAATAACCTGAGGCAAAGGATGAGATTCTTTTGTCTGATTCTCATTCTCTTTATCCTGGCATCTTCTATGATCCTGCCATCCCTAATTTTTCTTGTGAAAATTCATACCCAGATGTTTATACTTTCAATCATTCACAAGACACACAGGATTTCATTCTATCATTTGATTACAGAGAGGACAAATATTTATTTTCAAATCCACCCAATATGTCAACTTTGATTTCTGGAATTTCATAGGGTGAAAAAATTTGTTTCTCATCAAGCCCTCTGTATCATTTGTCAGATCATTAGTGCGTTAATGCACATCTTGAATTTTCTAATCATGGTTGTCATGGTCTATTACTCATTTATTTGATCACAATTCTAATTCACTCACTTTCGATCTTTCTAAGCCACTGATCTTTGATGATACATCTTCTCATGAAGTGGAAACCCCTCAAGTTGTCAAGGAACTTTAGCTCAAGTTGATGGTTATGTCATGTTCTCGATGCCCTGAGGTCAATCCCACTTCTAATAAAAAAATTCACCCCAGGCTCCTAATCACTCTCTTGTTTGCATTGAAAATGAATCTGATCTACATTTTTCAGATCCTCCACTAGAATCACATGATCTTATTTCTCATGCAATGCAGGAGTCACACATAGAAAGTCATGTTGCGAAACGAATATTTTTCTCTTCTTTCCTATTTTATCATTTGTCAAGATCGAAAGAGTGTACATATTTTTCATTTGTCCAAAATGTGATGTAACACCATGGTACGTCTGTAGAGTGCCTATCATGTGCTTTTACTCTTTTATTTTTTGTGGATGCATTCAAACTTTAAGCGTGTTGTTTTTCATTGTTTTATCTTTCTTGCTTGTTGGTTTTCCTGAATATCTTTATTGTCAACCACGCCTTCACCTAGATGGACCAACCAATGCGTTGGTGGTTGCATTAGAAATATCACTTCACATGAATAGGCCCATGCACTATTTAACTTAGGAGTAGGAGTAGTGTTTTCTTTCTTTTTTTCTTTTACTTTCTTGATTGGCTTTTGCTTACTTTTTTTTTTCTTTCATGTTAGTTCCCTACTTTTCTTGTTTTTTTATTTATGCACCCGTAGGATTAGTTTCCCATGAAATCGTGTTTGGCTACTTGAGACAAACATGGTGAAATACATGAGGGCCTGTAAAACTATGAACATTTGGTTATTTGTCTATTCCCTCTCCTTATGAAGATCTTTCTTTTCTTTACTCGATGATACCCTCGCAAAAAATATGTTCCTTTCAGAGTGAGTCTTGGTGAAGTCACAACGCTTGCACTTTTAACTAGTATCTTCTACTCTAATCACTTTTCTATATTCGGTTAACAATTATCAACTATGTCATGTAGAGTAAGTGAGGGGGAAAACCTTTACAAGTATGTTATAGGTATACATAACATCCTTCTCTTAAGGGACAACTTCTTACACTCTGAGTAAGTTGGGATCCCTCTTCTGCCTCATGACATAAATAAGTGTCTATGCAAAGTTCATTGAAAAATGAAAAATAAAATAAAGATGAGAGAAGAGAAAGGCTTCCTACATAGAGAGGTGAAGTAAGTAACTCTACCGAGGACCTGGGCAGGCTCGCTAGCAACAGAGTCATTCTTGTATTCTTGAAGTGACTCCGTTGGGGTACTGTCTAGGCCCTTTGGTAGTAGAGAAACGCCAGAGATGAAACTAAGACTGACAGTGTAAATGACTTGTGCATCAATATACCCCTCATCCCCAATCGAAACAACTCAATTGAGTTGGCTTGGTATGTGTGTTGACAGATCAAGAGAATGGTAGGGACTATATCTTTAACTCTAGCTAGTGAAGGAGCCATGATGATCAAAGAATCAAACAATAATTATGAAAGAGTTAGACTTGCTTTACATGATACAAGTTCCATACAGAGAGTTGTTGTTCTACCAATGTGTCACCAATTTTGTAGCAGCCACAACCACCCTCCAAAATTTTGCTTACGCTTAATTTTGGAGCCTCCCTACTAAAATTCCAACAACTTATCTCGCACTGACCCAGATACTTATGCTTTCATTAAGTTTTATGTTTTTCTTCACAACTTTTGTTCACTGACTTGCTTTGTTGTCCAATCAAAAGATGACATCTTCACTTAGTTGTAAACTGGTTCTAGTATTTCCTTGGTAATTTGTGCAATCTTAGAGGGAAACCAACCTTACTATTAGGAGATGCGTAGTCCAAGCCAACAGTAAGCTTCGTCTCCAAAATTGTGCAGACCCAATTGACAACCTGTCTTTAGCTGGGAAATTTCACAGAGCCTAAGAGGCATCCCAAAGCCATTCGACCCAGAAATTGTGTAGAACCTACTATGCTCAAAAGCTGCTTAGTGCATGAAACAGAGAGTTTCTCGGTCCTTTTGAAAAATGAATAATATTTATGGGAAATACATGGCATTTTTCCTAAAATACAATAAGTGAAGAGGAAAATAATCCCTAGGAAGTAGGGATCTATTATTATTTTACTGAAGATGACACATTCCCATTGATAGAAATTTCTATCAATGGTCATTATTTTGCTTGATCTCAAGTATACATGTCATGAATTCCATGTTGCCTAACCCTCTGAATGGACACCTCTAGAGCTCACTTATACATTTGATCATCTAGCTCTCAATTCCTTAGGATATCAAGGAGCCTTCATAGCATTGTCATCACTTTTTGGGGTATTTTTCATTTATCGCATTTTTTTGCTTTTTCTATTGCTTTCGTTTGTTTATCTTGTGAGAGAGTTGTTTCACTCATTTTTTTGAATGACTGCTGTTATTTTAAATTGTTTTAACTAGGAGAAGTGTTGTTTCAAATTATACATATACTTCCCCAAGCGTCACATGAATTTTCCCATTTTGGCACCAACGGTCGTCGTGTGATGACTCCCTTCACATGCCTCGTAATCCTTTATTTTGATACATTGATGTACTTGTTTTACATGCATGCATCTACACTTAGTCAGTTATGCACTCATCCTCACATCATCCTTCTGATCTTCTTGTTTTCACACTCCTAATGAATAAGTCTGGGCTCCCCTTTCCAGGATCTCATGTATCACTGCATGCACTGTGCAATATTGGAGCTCATGGCCTCTACCTTGGGTTCTGGAATTGTGCAGAGCCTGTCTAGGGTTGGCAAAAACTGTGCAGTTCCAGGAGCTAGTCTCCCAACTTTTACACTCAGACTAAACAATGTACGGTCTCTCCTAGGCCTTGCCCGAGACTAAATTGTGCATTGTGTAGTTCCAGTCATCAATCTTCCACACTAACTGCTAGGACTACGCAGTTCCCACAGTCAACTAGTCATCCCTGTCAGTCAAAATTATGCCATTCCTCTCATTAGATGCCCTATTTTCTTGTTTATCGTGCTGTGAAGCTAGATTTGTAAGAGCTAATTTTTTATTTCCATGAGTGTTTGTTCTCTCCCATAGGAACCACACTCTTGAAACACTTCTCTCCTGTAGTCATTATACCGTGGAACCAAAGAGAGTTTCTTAAAGAGAGACGACTAAAAGTAGTATTGAGGAAGTAGTTGAGTGAGCGCCAAATTACTTTCCAATATATGTAGATGCCCAACTAACTACAGAAAAGGAATCAGCACTACCATGGCAGGAGGACTAACAACAATGGCAAAAGGCAGCAATCAAGTACAAGATCAAGGAAAGATGAAATTTCTGACATAACAAAGGGAGAAAAAAGATGTAGAGTGAAAGCACATTCAATCTTCATGAAAGCAACTTTGATAACTAAAGAAAAATGAAGGAAAGGACACAGACAACATAGCAGAGGAAGAGAGAAGAGGAGAGCATGCCAGTAGCAAAATTTACATCGCAACAAGTAGAAAAAGAACTAAAGGAAGAACGAGATCAAGAAGGAAACACCAAGAAAAAAAGTAGAAATAGGAAGAAGAAAAATGGCAAGACTGTTGGGTTGTGTTATATTCTTTCCACGACTAGCCCACGTAGTTAACTGTGGGGTTAGAAGGGGGGTGGAGCCCCCCCTTCGTTGCGTTGATTATGTAGCGGGGGGAGACATAGGGGGTTTGAGGGGTGCAGGTAACCCCACTCTATGGGGTCTATGGCAACACCCCATAAAATTTTCGTTTTGAACCCTATATTAGGTTGGGCGAACCTACGTGTGGTTTTGTGCATGTTTTTCGCACATGGTTTTGGACGCAATGGTTTTTCTCTCCATAGTATTGGATGCTTCGGCATGTATAAATATGATTATAACATTGAAAGGAACATAATGAAAAATCAACCTCGTAGTCCCAATTTTGGGATGCAGGGGAAAATCTTTGTGTATATGTGTTTTATCTGTTATGCTCTCGCATTGTTTATTTTTTATGTTTTAGAATTCGTATGCAGGTAATTTTTGTACGGGGTTAAAACCTACAAAGATGCAATGACATAACAAACAACACCATACAGGTTGATGAACTGGAAAAGGAAGCAACTAAGGAAGAGATGAACATATTCAAGTTCCCTCAGTAAAGCTAAGCACAAGAACCAAGTCTAATGAGAGGTTTACAGGTACATGGAGAAGCTAAAGGGAGAGTCCACTAGGTATGACTTGGAGTTGAGTGCACCAAACATGCAGAAGTACACTGGTGGTTCTATCATGGTCTACAACATGTTGCACATGGTTTAGGATAAGACATACATATGTTCCAAGACCATATACCCGAATGCTATGAAGGCAAGAGTCCGCTACCAGGAAGGCACCATCAAGAAGTTTTGGTATATCATCGCACAATACCAAGCTTGGCATTAGTATGTGACTGAGTAGCATCAAGTGGAGGTTTCCGAGTTGGTCTTTCCCCAAACTTCACAGTCATATTGTTTTGTCTTGTTAGGCTGTCTCTAACCTATTTTGTCTCACATGGTTATATGTGAAAAATGTATATTTTTAGAAATATGTTGTAAGTAAAATTCCAAGAGTCACTAGTGGAATGTGAACAATCACTATGTAATCTAAAGAGTTATTTGTAAAGAAGTCAAAGAGTCATGAGGGTAGTTGAAGAGTCACAAAAGGGAATTTCAAGGGTCACCCAACCCTTTTTTATAAATAGAACCTCATAACTCATAAAAAATGATTTGGGAGCCAAGCATTTGGCCAAGCATTTCTTAGAGAAGGCTTGGATAGTGTTGTGATGAGCGTTCGCTTCTCCACAACCTAGAGAGAGTACATCTCTTTGGAGGAGTAGACATTGTTGATTGCAATGTACTACTATTGGGGCTGGTGGCTATGAATGGTGTATATATGGATTGAACTTTCACTTAATAATATAACCGAGCCAACACATTTTCATGCATATGTTGTTATTGTAGTTGGACTATTCTTGTTGCTTTAGCAACGTATGTTATTTAACTTACCAATTTGTGTATGAACTATTTTTGTACACAATTGTATGAATCTTGTTGAAGACATGTTGTTGTAGTAACACATCACTTTGGATTGTGGAATATTCCACTTCCAGCCTGTGATGTTATTCCACTCATGTCTTCCTTTCAGGTTGTGTACTATTATAGGATTCTTATGGATAGACTTCATCTTCCCCTCTATGTGTTAGAACCCCCATGCATCTCACTTTAATCACTACAAGGTCACATAGTTTCTTCTGAATAAGTTATCATACTTACCTCTGCGCGAAACTGCAGTAAAGGCACTAATTTAACACCCACTGATGGGAGTCCTACTCCAAATGGTCTAAGGTCTTGTTGGGACTTCTTACCAAGGAGATCCCTTGAAATGTTGGTGAGTCTAGCAACATCAACATTTCTGGCACTAGAAGTAGGGCCAGATGACAAGCTGATCCCTCAATGCTTGTTTTGAATCTTTGCACATCATTCATGACTTACATCACAATCTCAACTCCAACATGTTTTTCTCGAGCACATGATTTTTAAGCGATGAAGGATGTAATCGACGATGTTTCATGACTCACATACAACGTTGAAGGTGGAATAGCCCTGTTAGGACACAAATTTTCCTTCCTAGGTTTCTTTGAAAGGAATGAAGTCCCCTCAGATGACATTGCCTATGGGCTATTTTCTCACACATTTGGATGGTGTGTTCAACAATAGTGTCTCGCATTACCCGTAGATTGTATTCACTCTTTTAATCTCATCATCAAAGAGTTAGGTAATCCTTTCTTCCATTATGATCGTAAAGCACTAAAAAAAGAAAATCTAGAATTATGGAAAGCAGTTGATGAATCTATTGCACAATTTTGGGATTGTTTTCGAAATCTTTCTTTTCAAATCCTTGAAGATGAAATCAATTGGAAATTTATCAATGAAATATTTCAGTATCTTCTTCACATATATGAAAATGCACATGACTTACAACCATTCGAACCCCTCCCAACATACCTCAGTGTTAGATCTTCCAAATCTAAGACAGACAAGGTTGTTGTCACAGGTCACCCTCCATCCTCTTCTCATCAATAAACTCTAGCTCTGTAGGATGAGGTGGGAGAAGTTACTAACCAATTTGTTGAACTGTCACCTCCTCCCACCCCACCTATTCTGGATATCTGCGTAGACTTGGACTGCAACCCTGATGGTTGTCACGTGATCTCATTTTCTTGACCGCCGTCTTCTGGTTCCTATGATCATCCAGATTTTACTGTGATGTTTTCATCCATTTGAAGTCCACAGCTATTGTTCATGAGGAATGAGTTTCCTACAAAGTTGGTGTTCAGCACCCAACATATGCTTTCGTTTCTTATGAGTATGTGTGGGAATATGAAGAAGAACCTACAGCAAAGGATGACCTCCTTCTATCTGCACCTCATCTGCTCTATCCTGACATCTTCTGTGATCATGCCATCCCTAATTTTTCTTGTGAAAATTCATCCCAGATGTTTCTGGAAATTCAAAATGTGAATTTTTTGTTTCTCATCAACCCCTCTGTATGATTTGTCAGATCATGAGGAAGTCGATGCACATCTTGAATTTTTTTTATCATGTTTGTCGTGATCTTTTACTCATACATATGATCATGATTTTGATTCACTCATTGTTGATCATTCTAAGCCATCGGTCTTTGATGATACATATGCTTCTGAAGTGGTAACCCCTCAAGCTATCGAGGTAATTTAGCTTGAGCTGATGGTTATGTCATGCTCTTGCTGCCTTGAGGTCAATCCCACTTTCAATCAGAAAATTGTTGAATCACCCCACACTCCTCATCACTTTATTGTTTGTATTGAAAATGAATCTGATCTACAATTTTTACATTCTCCACCAGAATCACATGATCCTATCACTCATGCACTACAGGAGTCATACGTATCAAGTCATGTTGCAAAATGAAAGTTTTTCTCTTTTTGCATGTTTGCTCATTTTTCAAGATCGAAAGAGTGTACATGTTTTTCATCTGTACATAATGTGATGCAACAACATGATATGTCTGTAGAGTGCCTTTCATGTTCTTTTACTCTTTTCTTTTATGTGGACGCATTCAAACTTTGAGCATGTTGGTTTTCATTATTTTATCTTTCTTGCTTGCTGGTTTTCCTGAATATCTTTCATGTCAACCATGCCTTCACCTACATGGGCCAACCAATGTGATAGTGATTGCATTTGAAATATTACTTCATGTGAGTAGGCCCATGCACTATTTATCTTAGGAGTAGGAGTAGTGTTTTCTATCTTTCTTGCTTTTACTTTCTTATCTAGCTTTTTCTTACTTGTTTTTTCTTTCACAAATAGTTGAGAATCAAGGATACAAATTGTTAACTTCACAAGATTAACCTTGTCTTTTATTATCCTCGGAGTATATGTGACATACAATTTAAGAGTAAGTGCTTGAGATTAAGTATACAAATGCATGAATCACAAGATTTGTGAGTGTAATTTATGAATAACAAGATGTGCGAGTGTAATTTATGCCCCCACAAAAAATATTTAAATAAGATATAGGAATGAAGTGTAACTTTTGGGATCATTCTTTTTTTTATATTTAAATAATTGTGTATTTTTTAGTTTTTTTTGTTATATTTAAATAATTGTGTTATATTCACTTTAGTATGGAAGTGATTGTTGTAATGTGATGTATTTCTTGTTTTTGTGTTTGGAGGCCTCTCTAAACCACAATGGAAGAGATGTTGTAAGGTTATGTAAATATTTTGACTCTGCAAATTACAAAACAATAAAAATAAATTATAATACAATATATATAATATATATATATATATATATATATATATATATATATATATAATACTATAATATATATATATATATATAATATATATTTTATATATATAATATTATACTATATATATATATATTGCACCTAAAGAGATTTGATTCCTCTCGATGCATTGTAGATTTTGGAGTTAGATTGATCTAAGTGGTTTTGTTTAAAAATTTGAAGAGATGTTTTAATGTCATGTATTTCTTGCTTTGTTAAACATTTTGATTGGGTCAAAATACATAAAAACAATAAATAAAATAAACAATAATTATAATTATTAATAAATCATTTTGATTCAATCAAATAACATAAAAAATTAATGTAAATTAAAATAATTGTGTTAAGAGGCAAGTTGGGTTTATAATCATGGTCAATCATATGCAACCATAGTCCAATATCACATTGTGACAAAAATTGTTTCAATATGAAAATCAACAATTATCAACCATGGTTAAATGTCACATTGTGACAAAGATTGTCTCAATATGAAAATCAACCATGGTAAAACATGGTCAACCATGTTTATTTTAGGGTCTATAATATTTATCGTAGATTTATACCTGGGGTTTATAATATTAATCCCTTAGGTTTAATATTACTCCCTTGGATTTATAATCCTTTGCGTTTTTAGTATTAATCCCTTTGGTTTATTATTCCCTAGTGTTTGTAATATTAATCCGTTGGGTTTATAAATCTAAGGGTTCATTTTCCTAGGGTGCAATATTATTCATAGGGTTTATAATATAAATCCTTGGGTTTAATGTAAATCACTTGGGTTTATAATCACAATGACCCATAGACAACCATGGTCCAACTTCACATTATGACAAAGATTTTCTCAATATGAAAATCAACCATGGTCCAACATCACAATGTGACAAAGATTGTCTCAATATGAAAATCAATCATGCTCAACCATGATCAACCATGGTCCAACGTTACTTTGTGACAAAGATTGCCTCAATATGTAAATGAACCATGGTTAACCATGGTCAACCATGTTTATTTTAGGGTTTATAATATTTATGTTAGGGTTTATATACCTTGCGTTTATAATATTAATCCCTTGGGTTTAATATTATTCCCTTGGGTTTATAATATCAATACCTTGGGTTTATTATTCCCTTGGATTTATAATATCAATATCTTGGGTTTATTAAGCTAAGCGTTCATATTCCTAAGGTATAACATTATTCATAGGGTTTATAATATTAATCCTAGGGTTTAATATAAATCCCTTGGGTTTGAAGTCATGGTCATCCATGCTCAACGACGGTCCAATCTCACAATGTGCCAAAGATTGTCTCAATATGAAAATAAACCATGGTCAACCATGGTTAACAATGGTCCAACTTCACATTGTGACAAAGATCATCTCAATATGAAAACTAATGATGCTAAACCATGGTCAACCATGATTATTTTAGGGTTTATAATATTTATCTTAGGTTTTTTATACCTTGGATATATAATATTTATCCTTTGGGTTTAATGTTATTCCCTCAGGTTTATAATTTCTTGGGTTTTTTATATTAACCTCTTGGTTTTATAAGATTGATCCCTTGGATTTATTAATTTGAGGGTTCATATTCCTAGGGTATAATATTATTCATAGATCTTATAATATTAATATTTGGGTTTAATATAAATCCATTGGGTTTATAATCATGGTCAAGCATGGTCCAACATCACGTTGTGACAAAAAAATATCAATAAAAAAATCAACCATGGTCAACCATGTTCCAATGTCACATTGTGACAAAGGTTGTCTCAACCATGGTCAATAACCATGGTCAACGATGGTAAATCATGGTCAATCATGGCCAATAACCACGGTCACATTGTGACCAAGTTTGTCTCTTGGTCCAATGTCACATTGTGACAAAGATTGTCTCAATATGGAGATCAACCATGGTCAACGATGGTCAACCATTTTCCAACGTTGCATTGTGACAAAGGTTGTCTGGATATTAAAACCAATCATGATCAACCATAGTTTAACATCACATTGTGACAAAAATTGTGTCAATACGAAAATCAGCCATATTTTTTTTGCTGAAGCAAGTATGGATCCTTCTATATCATTGAGTCAAAAAATAGTGTACAGTATATACAAACTTCCACCTGACGCCAAAGGAACAGAAGAGAAATAAAAGCTTACGCTGCCAAGGGCTAAACCTTACAACTTTGCATCTAAAAATTTGAGCCTAATAAATAACTAACATAACTAAAGTCTAACCCTTGGAAAGCCCGCGAACTTTCGCGCGGCCTCCCTCTGGTCAATGGTATCAGAGCAGTCTACTTTTTCTCTGTTTTTCTTTGCATGTCCCCAACAAGGTTGGGATATAAGGAGTTCGAGCTTGAACTGGTCAAACCTTTGCAAGACCGGCCTCGCAAATCCCAACGGCTTCCCATGGTGGATGAAAAGAAAGACGAGGGCGCAGGAGATCCTATCAAAATCTTGCTCGAAGAAGCCCTTGAGCGACAAAGGAATGTAATGATGGACAGATTTTCCTAGATCCTTCAACGGTTACATAGGGGTGACGCATCAGCTTCCAACAGCTACTCTGGAAACGCCACACCATTTAAGGTACAACTTAATTTTCAAATCCCCATATTCAAGGGTTAGATAGACGTAGATGTCTTCGATAAATGGTTAAATTTGCTAGAGGGTTATTTTCTTGTTCATGATTTTTGAGTAGGGAAAAGATTATTTTTGTTCTTCTGAAAGCAGCCCCCCATGTTAAGGATTGGTGGGAAACCTACTACAAGCTTAAGGATGAAAGTACAGGCTCACTATTTTTAGCCGCACCCACTTGGGATTCATTCCGGGATGTCATCAAGGAGCAGTACTACCCTATTGGAAGCTATGAGGATCAATACATAAAGCGGACCACTCTGCGGCAGGGGAGGGACCAAGACGTGCCAGAGTTAACCAATATTTTCTATACCCTTCGCACAAAGTTGGGTATCAAGGATTTGGAGTAGCATTTGGTACTCAAATACTGTGGCTACCTGCATAAGTACATCCAGGAAGAAATAGAATTCCTGAACATCCCCTCCCTTGGCACGGCATACAGATATGCCGTCAAGGTCGAGCAAAAGTTTAAATAGAAGAAGCGAGACTTTGGATCTGCAAATTTGAAGCAAGGGAAAGGTGCCCCCAAACTGTAGAACAAAGGACAAAGCCAAGGCGGGGTGGCCCAAGACAACTCGCCAAAGCTGCAAGCAAAGAATAGTGTCGTGAAGCCGAAAAAGGACAAGTGGTGTGAGTTCCATAAGAGCTCTACCCACAACACAAGTGAGTGTCGGGCCAAGCAGTCACTGGTGGCCGAGCTAAAGGTTTCAAAATTAGATGCGTGTTTTGACTCTAAGTCAGAACCCGACAAGGGGAATGACAAAGGGAAGCAGATTATCGATGTGGAGCCCAATGCCACTGTTGCCACCACGAAGATATAGAAGGAGGAACCCGAAGATCTAGAGGAAGAGGAGCGTCTCTTCCACTCCCAGATGTGGGTAATGGTCTCCCCACTACAGTTCATTGACGACAATGGGAGCCAAAAGAACCTCATTTCGGCAGAGGTCGTGAAGCGGTTGGGCTTATCGATCCATAACCGTACACCATCGGGTGGCTTCACCAAGGACGGGATCTTCACGTGAGCCAACAATGTCGCCTTCCATACAACATCAAGCCCTTCACAGATGAGGTATTGTGTGACATTAATCCCCTTGAAGTTTGTGATGTATTATTAGGACAACCATACTTTTGGAAGAGACATGCTATGTATGAATCAAGGCCCCATGCTGTTATTGTTACTTTGGGAAATAAGTTGTACATGATACCGAAGGTAGCACCGCCTACCGCCATCTCTTTGGTTACTACAAAACAATGCAGTAAGTTCATTTCCAAAACCAGGAAATTTGTTTTTCTGATGAAACACCCTCAAAGAAAGAAGAGGACAGTGGTCACAACCTCCAGACAGGGCCCCTCCGCACAACAACTACAGATGGAAAAGGTCGTGGAGGAGTACAAGGACATCTTCACTTCCCCCACAAGGGTTCCTCTGCACTGTCAAGTCAAGCACTCCATCGGTCTGACCCTAGGTGCGTCGCTGCCCAATGGACTAATATATCGGCACTCCGTTCTGGAGAATGCTGAAATCAAGAGCCAGATTCAGGAGCTGCTGCAGAAAGGTCACATCCGTATGAGTTCATCACCCTATGGGAGCCCGATCGTGATGGTACAATAGAAGGATGGGACTTGGACACTTTGTATTGACTATTGGGCGCTGAACAAGATCATTTTCCGTAATAGGTACCCGATCCCACGAATTGATGACCCCCTAGACCAATTGAAGGGGGGAAAATATTTCAGCAAGATTGATTTGAAGTCAGGATATCACTTGGTACCAATCGAACCATCTAATGTGTGGAAGACTGCCTTCAAAGCCAAGGAGGGCCTGTTCGAATGGTTGGTTATGCCTTTCGGATTAACGAATGCTCCTACAACCTTCATGATACTAGTGGATGACATCTTACGACCATTCACCAACTCATTTGTGGTGGTATACTTGGATGACATCCTGATCTTTAGCCAGAGTTGGGAAGAGCACCTCCACCACATCCGACAGGTTCTCCAAACACTGTGACAACACAAGTTATGTGCCAATTTGGAGAAATGCACTTTTGGCATGACTCAGGTTCAGTATCTGGGATACATTACTGATGAACAAGGGGTGCATGTGGATCTAGCCAAGATCCAAGTCATTCGGGATTGGCCATCTCCAACAACTATGACAGAGCTCTGCAGCTTTCTAGGTCTTACCAACTTCTACCGCAGGTTCATGTTGGGATTTTCTCATATCACTTGGCCCTTGAGTCAAGTGACTAAGGGAGGAGCGAAAGCAAAATTCTTTTGGTTTGAATCTCAACAGAAGGAATTCATGGAGTTGAAAGATCGTCTCTGCACGACACTAGTGCTCGCATTCCCAGACTTGCAACAACCATTTGAGGTTGAGACAGATGCCTCTGACTATGCTATTGGGGCAGTCCTTAATCAACACGAGCATCTAATGGAATATCATAGTGAGACACTTTCAGACATAGTTCGGAAGTATCCCACTTATGACAAAGAGATGTACTCCATTGTGTAGGCCTGTTGACAATGGAAGCATTACATTTTGGGGAAGGCAACAGTCATCCACATAGATCACCGAACCTTGCAGTTCATGTAGACCCAAGGGAAAATGCAGAATGATTTCCATTAGAAGTGGTCCACATACCTGCAATAGTTCGATTTGAAAATCAAGTATAAGAAGGGCAACACCAATAATGTTGCAGATTGCCTCAATTGACCACCGATCATGGCATTAACCACCGTGCTCAGCTCTTGTGGGCACGAAACTTCTAATTGGCCAATTCTCTACAAAAGCGACCCAGAATTTGGCCACACATACCAGACACTCTTGGGGGGACATCATGTTCTAGATTTCCACCTCTAGGATGCACTGTTATGCCACCTGGGTCACCTTTGTGTTCCTTCAAGCGAGCGTGCCAAGATGATTTCAGAAGCACACTACAGTCAAGCTATTCGGCATTTCGGGGTCAAGAAAATGGTGGCAGTACTATAGAAGTATTTCTATTGGCTAAATCTTCGACAGGATGTCGGGAAGTACATCAAATCATGCACTACCTGTGCCATTGCCAAACCGACCATCAAGAAGAAAGGCCTCTATACCTCGCTGCCTACCCCTAGTCGACCTTGGGAATCCATCTCCATGGATTACATGTCAGGCCTTCCTTCCACTAAGCATGAAAATGATTGTGTTTTTGTGGTCATCAACAGGTTCTTCAAGATGACCATTATGGTGACCTGCAAGAAGAATGTCACAGCAGAAGCCACTGCTAAACTCTTCTTTGAAAAAGTGTGGGTACACTTTGGGATCCCATGGTCTATCATCTCTGATCGGGACAACATTTTCCTCAGTACATTTTGGTCCAGTCTCTAGTCAATGTTGGACACCAAACTCACTAAGTCCACAGCCTTCCATCCTCAAACTGATGGCTAGACAGAGGTTGTCAATAGGATGATCGTACACATTTTGCGCATGTACAACTCAAAGCATCCATGCACATGGGATAAGAGCCTCCCCTATGTTCAGCATAGCTACAACCAGGCTCTTCATAGCTCAACTAGCCACAACCCCTTTCAGGTGGGCTTAGGATTCCAGCCACTATGTCCCATTGATGTGACCATGCCATTTGTAGCTACTCACATAGATTCGGCTCATGTCCAGTCCGAAAAAAATAAGACAACTAGCTTCATTGAGCACGTCCAAAATATTTGCCAGCAAATCCATGACATTCTGGAGAGATCAAATGCCAAGTACAAGCAACGACATGATCAACATCAGGTGTCGCACAAGTTTCAGGTGGGCGACAAAGTCTAGTTGCATTTGCAAAAGGAATGCCTTACCGGAGCCTATCCGAAACTCATACCATTTCGATATGGTCCTTACACCATTACCAAGGCTATGGGAGACAATGCATTTGAGCTCAGCATTCCCCCATTCCTTGGCTTGCACCCAGTGTTCAATGTGGACCGCCTTCGGCCATACTTTCCACCATTACTAGACACATCCAACATTACAGAACAACTCACACCCACAGAGTTAAATCCAGATTGCATGGAACAAGCTACAACTAATCGGATCATGGACACATAGATCAATCACACTCACCAATAGAATATCCAACTGTGTCGAGTTGTCAAAGCAGGCCAACTCCTTCACCAGGGCAAGTGGCTCACCAAGGACCAAGTTCAACAGAAGTTTCCTCATCTCATGGAGGAACTCAACGCAATGGGGACCATTGCTTCCTAAGGGGGGAGGAATGATCCAGGTGGATATTGGTGGCCACCTACCAAGTCTACTTGGACCCCCACCATTGTTTCTTTCAACTTTTCAATTTCCTTAATTATAGCACAGTTTACTATTTTTAGCAGTTTTTTGAGTCTTGAACTTCTGAAGCCGTTTTGAGGCCCTAAACGATGTATTTTTGTTAAAATGGGAGCAACATGGTTCCATGGACCAATGTTTCTCTTCCCAAATTTTTAGTTCTCAGATAGATCTTTCTAACGAGATATTGTGCGCGTCAAACGGAGATCATATGCCAAAGTTACGACCCCAGGAAGTTGATGTACCAAGTTACCCCAACGGGGCCCACAGTTTGGTGTCTCATCCTATAAGGTTAGGTTTTTGGATGTTTATGGTTTTCCATTGTTTCTCAATGATAAATAGGCCTTTGAGCCTCATTGTAACACAATTCAGAGGCATGTAGCTACCACATCTCTTCTCAGAGATAAGCTACCATCGCCCTAGCTGGTTTATTTCCATTGTTGTTTGTAAGCATATTTCAGTATTTTACTTTAATGAAATGAATTATTATTTCCGCTGCATCTCTGTGTTTATGGTTATCTTTGTGATTTGTTGCGTTCCTATTTAAATCTGGATCATACATTTGGATCGAAATCTCTAACTCTAATACTAATAAAAATTTCCTTGCAACTTGTTAATTTGCTCCCACTAACTTCACCTCCTATAAAAAGAACAACCTAGATAAGAATTGTCCCTTCATTAACTTAGAACATAATATCCACAACCTAAGGAATGAACAAAATTCCCTCATGCTTGGGGACTTTAATGCTTAGACTGCCACTACCCAAGCCACTCTATTAAGTAATAACTCTAATCCTAACCCCTTATGGCTTGGTGAGGATTATGTTCTTTCTAGTAAATTCCAAAGAAACTCTAAAGACACTACTGACAACATTTTTGGAACTGAGCTAATTAGTATTTGTAGTTCCCAATACCTGATTATTTGTAATGGGATCAATAAATGGCCTTCATCTAGTTAGATGACTTATATTCATGGGCATGGTAGTAGTGTTGTCGACTATGCGATATCTGATACCCATATTCTTCACACATAATTAATGTTGATCTTCTAAATGACCATGAGACCGACTCTAACCATAGACCTCTCTCTTCAACCCTTAATCTTGATATGTGCACAAACCACATGCATAAGAATGGTGAGAGTCAAAGGCACATGTGTTTTGACAAAAGTAAAATGGATCTCTTCTTAAAAGATTTAACAAAGGAATTAGGTCCTTAACATATAATGAAACATTGATCACATATACCAAAATTTTACTACTATTCTCTCCACTACCATTAACAATTTCTCTAATGAGGTTTCATATAATAAGAACAATAGGACTTCCAACCCCTGGTATGACAAGGATTGTAAATATGCCAGGAAAGCGATTAGAGACACTCCCAACGAAACTATTAAGGATGATAAAATAAAGGTGTACAAATCACTTATCAAAAGGAAAAAAAAAAGATATGATATAAACAAGAGGCAAGATATTCTCCTTCACCTCTCTAAATATGAGTGTAGAAAGTTTTGGACGAGCATTCTCGTCCATAAATCAAAAGAGAACAATTTCATCCATTTAAAGGAATCGGATGTCTATCTTAGGAACCTATATGACTCCACCAACACCATGTGCATCATCAGTAACACTCTTATAAAGGGAGATACCTTTTCTTTAGATGACGTGGAGTTCGGGATTAAGAAGCTTGCTAATGGGAAATCTAGGAATATTTAAGGTTACCAAACTAAAATTTTCAAGATTGGACGGTCCATCCTCACCGTGCACTTGCACAATCTCCTCAGCTTAGCAGTTAAACATGGCTTCCCCAAGCTATGGACGCAGAGCCTTATTGTTCCTATCTTTAAAAGTGGGGATAAAAATTTTCCCTTTGACTATAGGACTATCATGGTTAACCACATTTTATCCAAGTTCTATGGGCTCATTCCAGAGAAGAATATTAGTGTTTGGCTTAAAACCAAGGTAAAAGAGATATTGGATGAGCTAGTTTTAGAAGGAAACACTCTACGATTGACCACCTTGTCACTCTTAGGACCATTGTCGAGGACTGTCGTAATAGTAAGACTAATCCCTTCTGTTGTTTTGTTGACTTAAGAAAATCTTTCAACACTCTTCCTGGAGATAAGTTATGGCAAAGGCTCGATGAAATAATGGTTCCTCCTGAGTTAAGGGTCATTGTTATTAGATTATACAAGAATGTTATTTCCATGCTTAAGACCACCGAGGGTTGGTCTACTAACATTAAATGCAGCATCGGTGTTAAGCAAGGATATCCCCTATCCCCTACCCTTTTTGGCATCTACATTAATAAGCTTAAGGAATTCTTAGAAGCTACTCGATTTGAGGGGCCCAAGCTTGCTAGTATGGTCATTACTCTTCTATTTGTGCCGATTATATCGTTCTTCTTTCCAGGAGTCCCAACGGTCTTGGAAAATAACTTAAAACCCTCCATGATTATTGTATTAAGATGGGTATAACCGTTAACAATGATCAGACTAAAGTGATGATTATTAAATCCAAAAAGATTAGTTATTACAATTTCATCTATGATAAAAATTACTTAGAGAATGTTTCTTCTTAAAAATGTTTAGGTATTGACATTCACCATCACAATAACTATAGCTATAGCATTGAGAAAAGGATTTTAAGAGGTTCAAAAGCTTACTATGAGCTTGAAAACAATTGTAATATCACTGATCTTTGGGCTTGGAGTAAAAAAATATTCCTCTTTGAGACTCTTGTCACCCCTGATATTTTATATGGATGTGAGGTGTGGGGTTGTAGTCTATCTAGAGATTCTTGGAGAAAGATTGAAATGATCCAAAAACAATTCATAACCTACAACCTCAAGAGTAAAGGTAATACTCCCTACCCTTGTAACACCCTCCTCCCACATCTACCCAAGCAACCGGCCAACCAAGGTAAACATGCGATGAGAGGCTACTATGATTGGATTCAGCCTCCTATGTGACCTTAACGAAGTGCAATTGATGGAAACATAACACACAAACCTTCCTCAGGTGTTTCAGGATCCATAGGAGATAATCCACCACTCCAGGTTCCCAACTCTTGAGTTAACCTATCATTTCAATGAATTAAACCCAAATTTGCTCCCATGTCAAGACATGCATGTGACTGTAAACCTATGGTCACTCCCATAGTACCTATAAGGGAGAGACTGCAGTCTCTCTCAGCAATTTCTATGCTAGATATTGTGAGATTTAAGCAACTTTTATGGGCCAGTATCCAAACCAATGCCTAGAACTCGATGAGACTTTCCAAGACATTAAATGACACCAAGGAAAAACCTCTAACACAAAAATTGATCAAGGGCTTGACCTAACCAAGCCTAACCATGACAAACATTTTGTCAAACACATAGTAAATATGCAACCTACAAGTGTAAACAAAATATCTGAGCACAGGGGTCTCATACTTATCTGAGATTCACTATGAAGCATTGTCGCCTTATCACATTAGTTTTCATTTAATCCATTAGGTCATAAATACATTGATTACTCAATAACAAGTAAGAACATGATGAGAGTCATACATAACTATTGTCATGAAATACATACATAACTAGCATAGTAGGGACAAAAATATCAATGAAATCATAGCCATATAAACCACATATAATCCATCATAATGCTCTTAGAGATACAAGGAGAAATAACCTTTCAATACTTATGAAAAATCCAAACCTGGGATGGGACTTTCACGTTCCACTCTAACCTAAATTGGTTGAGCCAAATCTCTCTTCAGCCATTCACTCCCATGCCATTTTCCAAGCATGAATGTGGGACTCAAACCAAAAGAACCCAACCAAGTAATATTGAGGCTAAACCACCTCACCCTCATCAATAGAAACCAGGCTTTACCGTAATCCATCCCCGATCACTAGGCCAACACAATGAACACATCACAATAGGCTTTACCATGATCTCCACCTGATCATTATGCCAAACAAGCATGGTGTTTTGGGAAGTTTTAGTGTCTACAGAGAAATGCTTAAACCCCTAGACTAGTAGCTGAGTCTAAAATAATAGTGCAAATCATTCTCTACCTTTTCTATAACCAATAGATTAAATAAGATAGTAAAGAAGCCTACCTGTAGCTTTCGCTTACTCGTTATCTACCTTGACCAATTTTGTTGCTCCTTTCCGTACTTAATCCGCTTGAAAAGTTTTTGGTCAATTTAGAGTGTCCTAAATTGCTGTATTAATTGCCAATCCAGGAGTCATAAACTATTGAAGTGTGGCGCACTATATGTGAAAGATAACCTATTTCTTACTTTTATGTTGTTTTTGAGTTTTTGTTTTGTTTTGGGTTTATTTCTGTTAATTCCCTAATGTGAGATGGAAATTCTAAAAGACAAGTATGATATAAATGTTCAAGGCAATGATTTCCTTTAAAATGATTTTCAAAAATTCAAACTTTAAAAAAAAAAAGTTTTAAAACATGCAATGATGAAACTAATTCCTGAAAGAGAGTGAAAATGTGCCACCATTCTAATTAAAAAACAATGAGCTAGTGACCATGAAACCCAGTATCCTTGCTGCCATAAAAATATAAGAAAAACTGAACTCAAAGAAATCCAAGAATTGCAAGCAAAGTAAACTAAAATCACATTAGACCAACGCATATTCTGACCCCTCACCATTCGACTTGCTCTGGCTTTAGGAGGTAATCATAAACAACTTGAGCAATCTGATATCTAATTTTCTAAAAATAAAACTAATATCAAACTACACACTCATACTTCAATCCCTCACCATTCGACTCACTCTGGCTTTAGGAGGTAATTGAAAATGATATGAGCAATTCAATAACTAGCTTGCAGAAAAATAAACTAATATCAAACTACACATTCATACTTCAATCCCTCACCATTCGACTCGCTCTGGCTTTAGGAGGTAACCGAAAATGACATGAGTAATTTAATATCTATCTTGCAGAAGAGTAAATGAGCAAAACTGAAATAAATAACACAGTGCTGGAACTAAAAACTAAAGGAAATGAATCAGCAGAAGGACAAGAATAATTCCATCTCATTAGTCATTAGAAAACTATGTGCGAATGCCTGGGCTGTCCATTGTAATCTGAAACAAAAGCACTGATCAGTTAATAGCATATAAAACATGAAAAGCTATGGACAGTGATCAAATGTTAATACCATAAGAAATGTAATATATATACAAGTGAATGATTATGGCATAAGGAACATAGAGAAACAAAGCATGAAACTATACAGTAATAAACAAGACCTCGCCCTATGTAGGGGCCTTCTGCACAATCCTCGGACAATCAACGATCAACCACGAATTGAGCTTAGAAACAGAGTCTTTTCATGTATTAAAATGCAGTCATAACACAGAGATAAAGTCATGACACAGTGGGCTTGTTAACAGTCAAAATTACATTACAAAAGCTAACTAATATGTGTATAAGAACACATTATTTATAACAGAGGATGACATAACTGCTTTCCTACATTCTGCGCTGATAAAAGACACGTAAACAACCATGTCCCGAAATTTAGCATTATGGCTGCCGTGAAGATTTAATCTTTGGAAGGTGGTTGTTGGATCCGGTTCATGGAGCAGTCCACAGGTGTTAATTTGTCCCCTGAGATTTAGGAACAACCACGCAAAGCTTCACGTGGTGAAAAACAGAGTTTTATCATCGTAGGACTCTTAAGTTGACCACTGCTTTGCCCACCGTTGACTATGGCCTCTTCTGATGAATTCGACTGAGCCAATAGGACTCTGTCCATGCCACGTAGTTTGCAACTTGCCCATGTGGCTCGATTCGCCTGAAGACACCTGCAATATATACTTTGACAAAATAGTTGCAGAAAGTTGGGCTGGCTGCGGAAAGTAACAAGATTCCGCAGCTTATAAACAAAAATCTAGTTCAAATAGCAACACAAACACATAGTCAAGAAACCACTTTAAATGCCCTTTTTTAACTAATATGCAATGATAATGATGACTTAGGAGGTTTAGATGAATGGGAAGAAGCTAGAAAAAGGTGTAGGAAAGATGCAAGTTTGGGACTCAACATACCCCCACTGTGAAGGTGTTGCATGTCCTCATGCAACCAAAATTTTGACTATCCCCCCT